>PVLC010002577.1:0-112033 GCA_004027655.1 Graphiurus murinus
AGAGAGAGAGAGAGAGAGAGAGAGAGAGAGAGAGAGAGAGAGAGAGAGAGAGAGACAGCGCGCGCACAGGGAGGAGGAACCATATATAACCCCCAAAGGCTGCACCCGAGGGACCCACCTCCTCTGGCTGCCCCCCAGATAAATTCAGTGGCTGTATCCACCGCTGGGATTATAGCCCTCACGACCCAACTACTTCAGCTCCAAACATTAGCAAATGAGCTCTTTAGCGGACATTTCTATCTGACTAGAACACCATGGAAGGGTGAATCCACTTTGTCTTTCTATTCATCCAGTGGACACTTGCGTCGCGTCTGCCCTCTGGCTGCTGTGACTAAGGCTGTGGACACTGGTGCGTCATTGAAGCACGCCTGCCACAGCCATGCGTTTTGAAAGACACTAGGTTTGTCGCATGGATCCCACGGCATCCGGAGCTCCTTAAATACGTACCTCCTGCTCAGGTGCCCTGGCTGTCTTCAGCCAAGTTCGGCCTCGCTCTGCACTTGACCCTGCTCTATGCCGGTGCGGGAGGCTTCCAGCCTGCTCTCCCTCTCTGTGCGGGGTCCACCTGGCTTTGCTCCGTGTCCAGGGCTGCACCCACCCGGGCCCTCGGGCCCCTCAGCTCAGCCCAGCTCGGCTGCTGTCTTGGGCAGTTCCCCCGGCTGAGCCTCTGCTGGCTTCCTGCCCTTCCCCCTCCCCCAATCACCTGACACTCCAGACAGCCAAAGCTGAGCTCACAGAACAGTTCAGTATTGATATTAAATAAAATTACAATAAAGCTAATCAAACACGTAATTAATTACATGCACCATGGTTATTATGCTGCTCGGTAATTAGGCGTGACTGATAAGCAGCTCAGAAGTGGCTGTAATTAGTTTTACTTTGATGCAGCCTACCCAGGCGTCTCTGGAGTCAGTGGGGAGTGCTGTGTGTGTGTGTGTGTGTGTGTGTGTACAAGTATGTGTGTACAAGTGTGCATGTGTGTGTTGGTGGAAGAGAGGACAGGTCAGGGTCATTTGGAAGGTTGTGAGAGGAGGAACAGAAGGAGTAGACAGTCATGCCCTCTGTCCTGAGCTCTAACCATGAACAGAAGGAAGCATCTTCATGAAACCCATCCTCCACGCACCTCGTCCTGTTTTCCATCCCCAGAGTGACATCCTGGTTTTTCTTTTATGCATAGTGGGGCTTGGAGAGAGGGGTGGGGCTGGCAGTATCTACCGGACACTTTTATAAGGGGAAGGCTGCTTAAGGATTCTCTGCCAGTGGCCTGACATTCTAGCCTCTGAGGTACCCAGTCAACTGCTCTGATGGTGTAAACAGGGCTACTGGAAGCCCAAGGTGGGTGTTAGGACATCCTGAAATGGTGTCGCCAACCTGTGGGCTCAGGAGGTGTCGTGTGGAGTCCACGCATTCCTCTGTTGAGGAATCGTCTTGTTTATATTTACTCAATTAAAAAACACGCACAGGGATACATGGTGACTAGCAAACTATAAGCCTAATACATCTATAGAATCCATAGTTCCTGATCACCATGTCTTCTTGGGTCAACAGACACTGAAAGCACAGTTACTATCATCGAGTGTTTTTGTAGCTAAAGGAGATCTGAATTTCAGACCTCATTTCCTGTCTTCTTTTTGTTGAAGGCTCTTTGTTCCTGTCTGCCAAGGGGCGCTCTGTGCCCTCGAACTGCCTCAGCCTCCATCTCCATCCTAGTGGTCACATTTCAGCTTATTTCATTACTATTATTATTATTATTATTATTATTATTATTATTATTTGCAGTACTGGGGATTGAACTCAGGGGCATTCTACTTCTGAGCTCCACTCCCATCCCTATTTTTTATTCTTTATTTTGAAACAGGGTCTCACTAAGTTGTGGAGGGCCTCACTAAGTAGTGGAGTCTGGCCACAAACCAAGATATTCCGGTCTTAGTCCCCAACTTCTATGTTTTAATATTTTATTTTATATTTTGCTGATGTGACTTTCCACGCTTTTCCAAACCACCTTCCAGGTTCCTCATCATCTTCCCCCAGGGGTTTTCTAGCTCCTCGGCCAGAAGAACAGCAGGCGTAGATGAAGATTTGTCCCCTAGGAACGGTAGCTAACAGAATCTTTCTACCACCTCCTTGTCCTCAAACACCATTTATTCTCTTGCTTTGAGACTTAGCACATGCTGTCTTAGGGTTTATTTGTGTGCTACCTTGCTACCCATAGGTAGTGAGAACACCCTGAGCTTATTGGTTCATTTGTAGAGCCCCAGTAGACACTGCGCAAAATGAACTCAATGGATGTTGTTCTGGAACGCCCCCTAGAGGCCAATGTGTGTAAGGCATGTCCCCCAGGCAGCCGGGTTCAGAGACAGTGTACCTTGAAGACTACATATGTCCCTGATCCCCTTCTCTCCCTCTCTGCTTCAAGCTGCCATGATGTGACAGTGGCTTTTTCTTTGCCTTGCATCCTGCCATCTGCCATCAAGCTTCTGCGTGGGATCCATCTAAACATGAATGGAACCCTCCGACACCTCTGCAACTGTGAGACCAAATGAACCTTTCCCCCTCTAAGCTGTGCTTGGCAGGTATTCTGGTCACAGTAATGGAAGAGCTAAGGCAAATTCTTATTTATTTATTTTTTGAATCACGTTGTATGGACATGTCAGCAAATAAGGCTGGAGACATAGCCGACTGACTTGAAGTTTTATCAGCTAAAGCATTGAAATCCGTTATTAAACCCGTTCTTTTAACCAGAGATTCTTCTTCTCTCCTACTACCCTTATTACTATAAAGGAGTCACCATTTGGCATGTCCTGTCTCCTAGGATTTTGCTCTCTGTTGGAATAATAGGTACTGAAATTTAATGAGAGTGATGTCAGGCCAATATGTCAGATTGAGTTCATTCAGGAAATGTCCTCTTTCTCCATTACACCTGAAAATAGCAGATAAATTAAACAGCAGCAGCAACAACAATAAAGTTTTATAGCTATAGAGAATTGATAACAAGGAAGAGAACCCCTCAGGTTCCAAGAAGAAGAGGAAACATGGAGTTAGAATGTTGCTTGACCGTGGGGGATGGATCTTAACACCTGTGCAGACAGGTAGCTGGAGCCAGGGTTGATGTTCAGGACGATGAGAAGAAAGTTAGCTGCATATAGACAGAGGTTACCCAAGTCTTCCCCAATGTGAAATCATAAAAACTTCTGTCTGCTCACTCGGGAAAGCTTCAGGGAAGCCTGAGGTTTGATGGAATCAGGGGCAGAATAGAAGCTCTCACTTGACAGCAATTCACAGTGGTGGGGCTCTGGATTCACAGTGACACATTGAAAAAGTGTCAAAAATAGATCCTAGTTAGGTGAAATCCATGAATCTCTTGGCAGAGCAAACCTACACTCTTCTGCGCAGGGGCTTCCACATGCCAGGATGCTCCCAGAACCTACACAGAACAGTTGGCACCTCATGTGGGTTTAAATGATTTGCTAAAAACAAATAAGGAAACGATGAAATGCATTTTAGAAAGAACAGCAGGCATAGATGGAGATTTGTCCCCTAGGAACTATAACTAACAGAATCTTTACACCACCTACTTAAAGTGTTAAAAGACATCAACAAAACCATAAAGCAAGAACAAAAAAGTCATAAAACATAATAGGTTTATCTTAAGAAAAGGAATTTTAGAAACAAAAATATCTTAAAGGTACAAATTTTCAGTAGAATTGAGGACAGTAAAATTAAGTGATGAATATTAGAGAACTGAAGAGAAAATGTACAAAGGAGAAGAGAGACCTGAGTGTAGCATGGACTTGTAAAGAGCTACAAAGATGAAGAGAAGAGTAGAGGGTTTGATGAAAAATGCAATACACGTCTACTAGAGTCCAGGAGGCACACATGGGAAGAACGTGCGAGAAGGTAATTGCTGAGAATTTTCTAGAATTGAAGAAGTACCTGGGCTACAGATGGTAAAGTGCTCAGAGTCCAAAGCTGGGCAAAAGGAGCAAGCCAACACTAAGTATATTATAGTAAAATTGTAGATCATCAAAGAAAAGAGAACAGCCACATGTGGTGGTGCACACTTGTAATCCTAATACTTGGGAGGCTGAGACAGAAAGACCGCAAGTTCATGGCCAGCCTCAACAACTTAGTGAGACCCTCCACAACTAAAAATAATAATAATAATAATAATAATAATAATAATAATAACAACAACAACAACAACAACAACAACAACAGGGCTGGCAGTGTAGTGCAGAGGTAGAATGCTCTTGAGTTCAATCCCCAGTACTACACACACACACACACACACACACACACACACACACACACAAATAATTGAAAAAAATTGAAAAAAAGTCTATGAAGGAAGAATAATTAAATTATAAAAAGAATTCTTATCAGCAACAATAGATATAGGAATATAATAATTCATCACCTTTGAAGTGCTGAATGATAGCATCTTTCAATCAGAATTTTATACTCAGATGAACTATCATCCAAGAGTGTCCTCAAATGAAGGCAGTTTCAGGTATGTAAACGATTATTTTCCTCCTATAAATTTTTGTGGAAAAATAACTGAAGTATATATATCAACAAGATTAAATAACTCATATGGAAATAAATGTGGTACACACAAACAATTTGAGTAAGAGCAGTGCTGAAGATACAAAAATACCATTATTTGATTTCTAAGAAGAATGATTTGGGAATGCAAAAGTTAGCATTAAAATATTTTAGGAGACCACGACAGGTAAAAAGCACAGGAGTAAGGATGAGTTCTAAGACATTTACATTTTGGGGAAAGGTAGAGGTATTGATTAGCTTTAGACTTTCTAAAATATGCATGCTAAATGGGTAAAGAGACCATTAGCAGAATAAAAATAGAATATATTCTTTCAAAATGTCTAAATTAGTAGAGAAATGAAAGAAAAGATCATCAATTCAGGGCAAAAGCAGGAAAAATAGCATGGCATTGATAAGTCCAAAGAGCCAATGGTCAAAATAAAGAATCAAATCACTTATTGAAAACATTCATATGGTGGATTATGAGGTGGCAGTTAAAAGGTAGGTGCTGGGTAAATATACATCAAATTCAAGAGTAATATGCATGGTTGACCAAGTTTGTGTAACTTTAAAAAATCATATAAAGAAATATATGCAATAAAAATGTGGAAAAGAACTAGAAAGGTATGTACAATTACTCACAGTATTTAATTCTGGGAAAGGAATAAGAATGAGGATGTGGAAGAGAGGAGATAGTTTTAAATGTACAAACAATGCTCTCCTTTACACGAAATATTTGGAAGCAAACGCTGAGAAGGTTGATTAGGGTCATCAGTCCTTGATTTTTGGTATCTGCCAGTGCGTTCTTCCGAGGCTATATTTTTATTCAGTTAAATCACACATTTCCAAAGGCTGTCTACTTAGGTATGCTTAATGGTGGGAACTTGGGCATCGTGGCAGCCCAGAGAGAGGGATAGCTTTTGTCAGGAGAATGTTCAGTGACGTGGTGGGGACGTGTGTGGGCTTGTGTTAACCTCAGGATAACTGGTTCAGGAGCAGGAAACCCCATTCCAAGGGGGCCCGTGGGGGTGCAGGGCAGCCTTGGCACTGTCGCCTGCGTGTTGCCCTCAGCTGTGGCTGGGGTGATGAGCGTTAGCGTCTCTGGACATCAGCATGTGGCTGCATGGGAACATGGGAAGCAATCCCTTTGGCCAATTTGGAGGGAAGGTTTGCTAAATTCGAGAATCACTCACTCTGTGGCATTGGGATGGGAGGGCACCTCACATGAGAGTTCTCGAACAGTCCAGGCCTGCAGCTTCCAGAACATTCAGTACATAGTCCTTCAGGGCGCTAGATCAGAGTCTCCAGCGTAGGGTGCCCAGCATTGGGGGTGCCCAATAGAAAGCAGTTTCTTAGGTCTGGGTTTAGCTGGGCCCTCTTGCTGCAATACCCTGTCTCCAAAGTGATGGGAGATGGCTGGCTCTTCCATCCTAGTCGCCAGGACTTCCAGTGGTCTCCACTGCTGCCCCCCCCCCCCCGCCCCGCATATCTGGCTGTCACTTAGGGGAATGGACTCTGTCTCCTATGAAGAGGCATGAGGAACAACCAACCGTCACCAGGTGTGAACTCCAGGCCAGGGGCCTCCCCCTGAGCCATCAGCTGTGTGATCGGGGACCAGTCACCCTACCTCGCCTGACCTCACTCTTCCCCTCTATAAAATACCCTGAAATTCGACGGCAACGTCCCGGCTTCAGACCTGTATTCTTTGTGCAATGGCTCTTGGCTTCTTTCTTTCTTTTTTATTGGGTGCGTTGTGATTTACATCATGTCAGGGTATAGAGTATTAGAACAATGCATGCACACACTCTTGTTGTTCTCCCTACTGGGCCCCGCCCCCACTCCACAAGTCTTTGCGATTGGAATTGGCAATTTTGTGTATGTTCATAGCATTATTTCTATTAGTGCATTCTTTATGACTATGTCCCCCTCGCTTCCCTAGCCCCCCTCAGTGACTCCCCTGGAGTCCCTGCTCATCTGCCTGATGTTTCCCTTATTGTCAAATATCTCTCTGGCTTCCACATATCAAGAGAACATCTACTTGTTCTTTGGGACTGAGTGTACTCACTTAGCATAATATTCTCGAGTTCCATCAATTTTCCTGTAAGTGGTATAATTTTATTCTTCTTTATGGCTGAGTAAATTTCCATTGTGTGTATATACCAAAGTTTTGTTACCCACTCATCCATTGGTGGACGTCTAGGCTGGTTCTATAATTTGGCCATTGTAAATTGTGCTGCTATGAACAAGGATATGTCCGTATGATTATAATATTCTGATTTCATTTCCTTTGGGAAGATGTCCAAGAGCTCTATTGCTGGGATCATATGGTAGTTCCATTTCCAATCTTCTGAGAAACCTTGACACTGACTTCTGAAGCAGTTGTACCAATAGTGTAATAGGTTTCTTGACTTATTTCTATCAGTCTTTTTTTTTTTTTTTTTTTTTTTTTTTTTTTTTTTTTTTTTTTTTTTTTTTTTTTTTTTTTTTTTGCGGTACTGGGGATTGAACCCGAGGGCATTCTACTTCCAAGCCACACCCCTAGCCCTATTTTTATTCTTTATTTTGAAACAGGGTCTCACTAAGTTGCAGAGGGCTCACTCACTAAATAGCTGAGGCTGGCCGCGAACCTGCGACCCTCCTGTCTCAGCCTATCAGTTTTGTTCAGAAAATGAGTGAGAAGTGAGAAGGATCTGGGAAGACAGAGGACACCATGGGAGCTTGCTAGCCGCGTGCCCTCCCTTCCAAATATCCCCGCCTGCCCTTCTGCTGGTGGATAGCGAGCCCCTCTGGCAGCCGCTGTGTAATGCACGAGTAGTGTCTCCCACCTGCCAAGTTCCAGGGCCTGGGGTCACCTGTGAGGTCAGGACTGTTGCTGTCCCCTTTTACACCCACTTTACACCCTAGAACCCTACATGTGAGGTCTGTGTGTGCAAAGAAAGAAGCAACAGAGATTGGAGCCAGGAAGTGTGGCCTTAGCGTCTATTCCAAGGGGAGGGACGGGGAGACGTTGGGCAAAGGGTAGAAAGTTCCCTCTCAACAGGAGGTAATTCTGGAGATTTGCTATATAGCCGTGAGTAGAGTTAATAATAGTGCATTGCGTACTTGAACATTACTAAGAGAGAACGTCTTAAATGTCCTTACCCCCACCCCCCCACACACAATAAGTTTGTGAGGTGGTGGATTATGCTCCTCATCTTGATTTAATCATTTCACAACGTGTATCTATATCAAAACATCATGTCATGAACCACAAATATATACAATTCTAATTTGGCAGTTATACCTTAATAAAGTTGGAGAAGGAAGAAAAAAAAAAAAAGGGAAAAAGAATGTAATGACTGACTGAATTAGTTGCTTTCAGACTTGTCTCCAGAAAGTCAGCTATTCCTTCTAACTTGTCATTAGCCCTTAAAAAATGTCCTGCACTGCCGTTGTTTTTGCCCAAATCATGCACATTTAAAGTCACAATAGAACCAACAGGCAAATAAATCTTTTGGGGGCTTAAAAATTACTATAATTGGACAAATTAGATATAGGACAAAAGGAAACCATGTTCAGGGACAAAGCCGTTAATTAATTATGTAATTGCAACTCACAGATGCAATTCTTTTAATGTACTCTTTTGCCTCCTTTGGAAAAAAGACTCCATCCCATTTAACAGAACCACTGAAGCGAAGTGGTCCTTGGTGGAAGGGGAAGAGGAGATTTTTTTAAAAAGCCTTGCGGAGCCGGGCATGGTGGCACACGCTTGTAATCCCAGCATTTGGGAGGCTGAGACCGGAGGATCCGGGTTTGCAGCCAGCCTCAGCTACCTAGTGAGGCACTGTGCAACTTAGTGAGACCCGGTTTCAAAATAAAGAATAAAAAATAAGGCTGGGGGTATAGCTTGGAGGTAGAACGCCCCTGAGTTCAATCCCCAGTACCACAAAAAAAAAAAAAAAAAGCCTTGCGGAATGAGCAAGTGGAAGGATGCCTTCAGCGTCTTTGGCGCTTGGCTGGAAACTGGCCGTGGCTGAGTTGCAGCTGGATATTTGCAGAGATGGAAGTGTCTGCTTCATTTTGTTCGGTCTTTGAGCATAAGATGAAACTCTCTGGGGCACCCTGAGCCTGTGTTTGCTTTACCTCTCTTCTTGGGGGAAGTGTTTTCTTTTGATTAGAGGAACAGAAGGACTGGCCACTTCCTGGAGCCAGTCGCTCTGGTTTCCACACATCCTGAAACTCTGTCCTTGCAGGAGAAGTTGCTGGGGGAAAGGAGAGGGCAGGAGACCTGGGGCTCTGCAGGATGGAGCCAGCATCCTGCCTGACACTGTGGCTCTCTCTTCCATCTGCTTGACCTTGACCTACTTTCCTTTACTTGTAAGGGACAGAAAAGTCAAGCAGCCTTACAGCATGGCAGCAAGACCTGGATGAGACAGGCACACAGAGCGCCATGCTGGGTGTGTGGTAGGTGTGCAGGTTGTCCTGGTCACGTGACTCTCCTTTCCCCTCTGTTGTGTTTTCTTGCTTCCTCCTGCCTTTCGCTCACCGCCTCTAGTCTCTCTCCCTTCCTGTGCTCTTAGGTTCATCAGTCTGCTGGGCTCTGCATCTGAGATCCTGCCCCTATCAATTGCTTTCCTTCCCAATGCCTTATATTTATGCTTCTTTAAGACAGTCCTTTCCTCCACCCTGGCCCTTCTCTGCGTATTCTTGATAGAGCATCCGTGGCTGATCTGATCGCCCAGCCCCTGGAGCTTCCTAAACCCATCCATCTCCTTCCTGCGGGGCACCTGCTTTCACCTCCCCACTTGATCTTCTCCAGCGTGTTTGCACACGCCATTTCCCATGCAGAACTTCTCCTTCGACTTCCAATCTTTGTTCCAAATCGAGATGAACCTCTTCCAAGCTGCTTTCGAGGACTAAAGTCATCAGCAGCTCAGTTGTCAGAAAGCCGGCTTCACTGAAGTCACCAAGACCCGGGGTGGGAGAGCATTAAGGATGATGGAGCAGGCCAGCAGCTGGCCAGCCAGGGCGTCCGTTCTCAGCTGCTGGGCATGATGAGGAGCTGGACTTCCGTGTTTGACACCAGAAACATGGCAAAATGGGATCCTGCTTCTTAAGGAGCAGAGTTACCTGGAGCAACTAAAGCTGGGGACCAGACAGACACCCCCTAAAAGAACTATCATAAGGGCAGAGAGGGCCAGTCAGAAACTGGACATTGATGCTGAGCCCTGAGCTCCCAGTGGGTACTCGGGCTCAGAGCTGCCCCGGAGTCCTGGTTTCTATTGCTGCGGTGACAAATTGCCATGAATGTCACAGCTTCAAACATTAATTTTCTCACAGGTTCCGTAGGTCAGAGGTTCAACCTGAGTCTCACCAGGCTGAGATCTAGGTGTTGGCAGGCCGTGTTCCTTTCCGGAGGCCCTGGGGAGGAACCCGTTTCCAAGTCATTCAGGTTCTGGGCAGATGAGCTCCTTGTGATTACGGGACCGATGTCCCCATTGCCGCTGTGGCTGCCAGCTGGGGCCATGCTCAGCTCCTGGTCCCTCTCTCTGCTTCTTGCTCAGGGCCAGCAGTGGTGTGGTGAGTCCTGCGGCTCACGGCCTCTCTGGCCCCCATCACCTGTGGCTCTCTGACACCGGCCAGGTGAAATTCCCTGCTTTTCAGGGCTCATCTGATTAGAGTGGGCTTATGGAGGAAATCCAGAATGATTTCCCTATTATTATTATTTTTTAGGTTTTCTTTGTTTTTTATCTTTTTTCCCCTTCTTTTTGGTACAAGGGATCAAACCCAGGGTGTCACGCATGCAAGGCAAGGGCTTTTCTGCTGAGCTATACCCCAGCCCCAATTTCCCTATCTTAAAGTCCCAAACTTCAATCACAACTACGCAGACCCTCCTAACACATCTGCAGGTTCCAGGGATTTCAGTAGGGCACCTACTGGCTACCACAGGGGTGAGGGACCCATGACGAGCACGGGCAGGTCCAGCGGCCATGGGGGCAGGAAGCCCAATGGATGCTATAGCCAGTTTTACCCCTCGCAGTTTCTTCTCTACTTTATGTTGCCCTGTGAGTAGAATTTATTTTGGGTTAAATTGCATTTTTCTGCCAGGGTGATATTGCTCCCTACTTGGTTAAGTGTGTATGTTTTGATTTGGAGGCTGTTTATAGAGTGTGTGTTTGTGCGTGTGTGTGCATGTGCGAGTGTGTGTGTGTGTGTGTGTGTGTGTGCGTGTGTGTGTGTGTGGTCATCATTGTAGGGTGTGACTGGAGGGCTTCTCTAAGGCACTCCTCTCTCAGGATCCACAGCGCCTGAGATTCTATTACTTAACACTAGTGAGGCATTATAACTTCAGGAAGTCTCTCTGAACATGCAGACTCTTCTTGGAAGGTGAGGGTATGTGGCAACACCGTTGACAAATCTTTGCTTGGGATTGGCATGCTTAGGCACCAATGTGTTTTGAAGAAATAAAGGTCGGGGAGGTAGTTTATGAAGGAGAAGGGGAAGTTGAGGAGTCTGGAGGGCTGCCTAGAAAAGGGGTCGTGAGTAGGGTGTCAAAGTGAGCAGGGGCCAACCATAGGGGAGGCTTCCCCAAAGTGAACAAAACTGTGCAGAGGAACAGGGCAGGGAAAGGGCCAGAGCACAGACTCAGACCCCTGGAGTTCACAGGTCCCCCCATCACCGACTGTCTCTCTACTTTGGGATACTCTTAAACTTTCTTGTGTTTTTTTTTTTTTTTACATCTGTGAAATGAAGATAACAAAGCTGGGCGTGATGGCATACACTTGTAATCCCAGTATTTGGGAGACTGAGACCGGAGGATCCGGGTTCGAGGCCAGCCTCAGCTACCTAGTGAGGCCCTCTGCAACTTAGTGAGACCCCAAACAAAATAAAGTAAAAAATAGGGCTGGGGGTGTAGCTTGAAGGTAGAACGCCCCTGGGTTCAATCCCTACTACTGAAAAAAAAAAAAAAAAAAGAAGATAACGTCATCTTCATTGACTGTGGCAAACATAATTCATAACCCAACATGCCATTCTTCCATTTCTTATGAGAACTTAACGCTGGGAAGTGATGGAGCTCCTTGTATTTGGAAGGGAGGGGGAGGTCCTCTGGGACATCAATAGAGAGAGGAAGGGGCATTTCTCCCAGGCACGGATGGTGGGGGAGCTCCAAGGTCCCTCTAGGAGCAGGGACCCGAGCGCCTCTCCATGTGGCACATGACATGTGCTACCACACCAGGCCTGTGGCCACCACCATCACCTGTGTTACCCTTTGTTGAGATTCACTTTTATGTACAATGGTAAATATGTGGGAACTTGGGTACCTTACCTGGGGAAGATTTACCCAAGTTCCCACGGACAGTAAGAAGAGAGAATTGCAGCAAAGTTCCCTCCCTTGGCTAGGATCGTCACACAACCTCCCACAGACCAGCGCTGCTTCCAAGCCTTCTCATGCACCGCTTTCTGAGGGTATGCTTTCTTATTTTAGTTCTTTTGTGATGCTAGGGATCAGACCCAGGGCCTCATGCATGCTGGGCAAGTGCTCTACCAATGAGCTGTATCCCCCATCCTGATGGCCGGTCTTATGTGTCAACATGGCCAGGCGTTAGCACCCACGTTTGGTGGGTAACATGTACAGTATATGTTGACTTTAAGTCAAGAAGATTATCCTCTACAGTGAGGGCGGGCTCTGCCCAATCAGATGAAGCCCTTAAGAACATGTCTTGTCTTTTCAGGATTCCTTAACAAAACATTGTAGACTGGGAGGCTTAAAGAAGGGAAATTTATTATCACAGTTCTGAAGGCTGGGAGTCCAAAGATGAAGGCTAGCTAACTGGCTCCTGGTCAAGACACCTCCTGGCTGGCAGGTGGCTGTCTTCTCAGTGTTCTTATATGGGGGAGAGAATGAGCATCAGGTGCTGCTTCTAATTCTATCCTGAGGGCCCGACCCTCATGAGTGCATCTAAGCACGACAACCTCCCGAAGTCCCCATAGTAGGGTTAGGGCTTCAACATTTGAATTTTTTTTGGCGGGGGGGGGCATTAAACATTCAATCCTTAATAATGAACCCTGAGGTTTCCCTGAGAAGAAGGAATTCTTTCAGCCTCAAGATAGAGGCTGCAATTCCTGCCAATATTTCCTTACTCAACAGTTTTCAGACTTTATAGCTCTCAAGACCATGTGACTCAACTCCTTAAACTCTCTTTTTCTCTCTCCCTCGATAGCTTGATGTGTCTCCTGTTGGCTGTCTCTCTGGGAGACCTCGACTCATAGATGCTTAGAGGTAGATTTTGAGTTAATAATTTTCTGCCCTTCGTGTTCAGCCAGGAGTGGTTTAAGTCAGCCAAACTCAAGAAGTTTAAAATGCGACTTATCCTTGGGAAAACAGTGACCCGGCTGCCAAAGCTCGTTTCTCTACTATGGGATTCCACTCTGGACTCTCTGCCAATCACGCCTGGTGCCCAAGCGAGGCTTATCAACTGAGCTGTCACTTCCAAGATTCATGGAGGATCTCTTCAGTCAACAGCGCCCGGTGCTTGGTATTCTGAGGAACAAGCTAACAGCTGGCTCACAGCTATCTCTTTCTGAAGCCCATTCCTCTCTTTGCAATCCTTGCATTATTTTAGAAATTTAGAAAAAAAAATACGAGTTAGAAAAAAGAGGAGAGAGATGAAAGGCCAGGGGAGGTGCGCGGTACACTCCAGGGGTTCTTGGTTCTTTCATTTTAGCCAATTTATACCTGTTCCTGCAGACGCTAGTGCTCTGCCAATCTTCTTAAGGTTCACGTGGATTGTCTGAAGTTTCAGCTCCCACCATGTGCTTAGAGATAATTTTGAAGAGAGGAAGGATAAATAATTACTAACAGTATTAATGATGCATTACCGCGGTACAGCTTTGTACCTCAGAAAATACTGTTACATATCTCATTTCAGGTCCTGCTTTAAACATTTATGGGCTGTTGGGAAGGCTTTGTAGAATAAACCTTTGGCATTTGTGAGCGATGTTTTCCGGAAGCCCTCTCCGGTCTTCAAAATCAAGATGTGTCATTTCCTCCATAAAATGGAATAAAATGCAATTGAAATGTTTAAAGAATAACTTGGGGCATGGTCAGCAGAGAACAATGGTGTTGGAGAAGCCGGATCCCCTGGAGGTCTGGGAGATCTTGCTGCCCGCGATCAGTGGCTCTTACTTAGCTCGTGACAGCCACCCTCTCTCTCCCTGGGGATGTCGGGGACCAACCGTGATGGTTGAAAGTGGAAAAGTTGAACTTCCAAAGGTCAGCAGCAGGGAGGGAAAATTGTCATGGCTTATTGTCCACCTTTCCTTCCCCTTTCACAGATATCTTTAATCGCTGATGGAAATACTCCTAGTCATCCTGGGACTTGGCCTTAGAACCCTTCTTTGACACGGTACTCTAAGCAACAGCCGCCAATGAATTACACTTGCTCTCTTAGCCACTCTGGTGCTGTATTATGATTTTGTGAATCTAGTATAACCAGAAGAATTCTGTATTTCTTTTCTCCTCCTCCTCCTTCTCTTCCTCCTCCTCTCCCCCTACTTTTCCTCCTCTTCTTCTTTCTCCTCCTCCTCCTTTTTCTTCCATGCTGGGGATTGAACCCAGGACCTTGCACATACTAGTCAAGTGCTCTACCACTGACCCGCACCCCCAGAATATACAGGACTCTATATTTCTTACTGAGGCTCAGAGAACTCTGGGATATCAGAATGGGAAGCACCCTTGGAGACTGAGAACAATTTCTAGAGAAGTGATCTGGCTCACCCAAGGGACTCTGGGACTCTGACCAGGCCTAGGTTTTCCTGCCTAGTAACCCATTATCATGATTCATATATGTTTTCCACAGAATAGGAGAAAATTCCCTTGTTTTCCCTATTTTAAAGATAAAATTATAGAACATTCAAATCAGGGGCACCTTAATGCCTACCTGTCCCAACTTCCCATCTATGCTGGTCATTGTTGAAATAGTTTCAGTGTCAGGGAATTCTTTGTTAAGAACCCTTTCCATTTGTGTCTTTTTTTTGTGGTACTGGGGATGGAAGCCAGGGGCATTCTACCTCTGAACTACACCCCTAGCCCTATTTTGTATTCTTTATTTTGAAACAAGGTCTCACTAAGTTGCAGAGGGCCTCACTAAGTGGCTGAGGCTGGCCGTGAACCCGGATCCTCCTGTCTCAGCCTCCCAAGTCCTGGGATTACAAGCGTGAGACACCACACCCAGCTTCCCATGTGTGTTCTTGGGATGGGTTAATATCTTCCTCCCTGGAGCTCCCCCAGTGCTTGGCTTAGGTTTTCCCTCGACACGAGCCCCACAAACTGGCGAATGTATCATCTTTCCCTGGGAGGGTGGAAGTCTAATTTGTTTAAATGCATCTGTCTCCAGATGGCTCCTAAAAGCAGATCTAATAGGGCCATTCTGCACGCAGCACGGGGTGGGATCCTTTCCAGTAGACGGATGTTTTGTCTAGAGAGTTGCTCTCCTCTGCGCCCGGGCCAGGCCTGCTTCCTTGGGGACCATGGACCGTGGGGAGTCTGCAGCAGGAAGTCCCAGGAGTGTGGTCACACAGATGCCCAGGAAGCTCTCCACCCGGACCCGTGTGGGTTATCTTTTGGGTGCTTTCTGCAGAGAAAGCAGCTTTCTCTAGGTTTGGGAGCTCTCTCGGCGTGCCATCTTGATGGATTGTCACTTTTCCCACAATGTAAGCCATTTCGACATGAAGAGTCTGCTTTTCCAAGGCACTTTTGAGCCGAGCGTTTGCCATCAGCTTTGACAAAGCTACATATTATCGGAAATACCAGAGGAGCAGCGCCGCTCGCTGCTATAACTCACCAAGCATATTAGGCGTTGGGATTCTAATGCCTCATTTTCATGATGAACGATTCAACAAGAGCTCAAAATGGTTGCCATGAATCTCAGTGTTCGACCACGATCACCCAGGGAGGAGAACAAGCTGAACGCTTAACCTCCTGGCTCGCCCAGTCGCAGGCCCGGGCCAAGCTGACCATGCCTGAAGCTGCCTCCTGGGGCTTGGTGCCTTGATCACTCTGAGTGGACTGTATTCTTTTTTGTTTTTATTTTTGGTGATACTGGGAATTGAACCTAGAGGCATTCTACCTCCAAGCTATATCCCCGGATCGATTTTACTTCTTATTTGGAAACAGGGTCTTGCTAGGTTGATGAGAGTCTCACTACTTGCCGAGGCTGTCCTTGAACCTGCGATCTTCCTGTCTCAGCCTCCCATGTACTAGGATTACAAGCAGGTGCCACCACGCCCGGTGAATGGACTGTATTCTAAATCACAGGAGCATGCCAGGAAACCAGGACAGCAATAGTCACACAGAGCATTGCCCCAGCAGAAGTCGCGGTGGAGGGTTGATTGACATCCACTGGAGGGAGGCGACTCCTCCAAACAGCTCGTTAATCACCAGCGAAGATGGGAAAGGGGCTCGAAGAGGCTTCCAAAGGGCTCACAAGTCTTCGTTTTACCCACTTGATATGCAAACGGCAACACAAGCCAGTGTGTGTGTCAACCCTCAGGGCCTCCAAGTGCACTTAGGCTTAGTTACAGCACTTTTACAAATATACTTTTTTGGGTGCATTGTAATTATGCATTTCAGCGAGGTGCAAAGTGATACAAACATTCGCACCCAGCGCTTGGCGTGTTTCTCTCCAGATCCCACCCCGCGGCCCCACCTCCCCGTACAGGCCAGTGAGGTAGGGGTGACACCGTCCTGGGTGGAGGCCACGTTCTTTGGGTTCTTCCCTTCATCAGTCCTCTCTCCCCTCTCCTCAAGTCCTCGCCTCAGTCCCCTTCCACTCTTCCACCAGTCCGTGCCTCCTTCATCCCAGGTCCCTTCGATTTCCTGTTTTCTCTCCGGCTTTACACTGCAAGGGGAATTCAGAAGTAGAATCAGGGAAATTTCACTTAGGAGGCCCCAGCAACCAAAAGACAAGGGGCTTGTGCCACTCAAGGTTCTCCAGGGAAGCAGAATAAGTGGGAGGCACGTGTGTGTGTGTGTGTGTGTGTGTGTGTGTGTGTGTGTGTATAAACACACTCACACACATATAATGCATATATATATACACACATATAATGCATATGCATATATATATATACATATATATATAATAAGCAATTGGCTCACGGGATTATGGACACGCTGCAGGATCCAGTCCAAGTCTGAAAGGCTCAGAACCAGGACAGTGGATGGTGTGGTCGCAGCCTCGAGACCCAGACAGAGCCCACATTTCAGTTCTCATCCAAGGGCAGGAGAAACCCAACATTCCGGCCTGGAGGTGGTCAGGCAGGAGGAACTCCTTCTCATTCAGCCTTTCGTTCTGACTGGGCTTGGCCTGCTGGGATGAGGCCCAGCCACATTAGGAGGGCAAGCGCTTCCCTTTGCTGATGGATTCAGATCTCACCCCAAAACACCCTCACAGACATACCCAGAACAATGTTTGCCCCCCCCCAAAATGCCTGGGCACCTTGTAGCCCAGTCAAGTTGACACATGAGATACCCCTCACCCCCCTAAAAAAAGAAAATCTCCAAATCATTCTAAATACAGGTTATAGGATAGATGCAAATTTGATCTCTCTTTCATTCTCTTTCCCTGCTCTCTATAAATGCATTTCTCACTCTCAGTAATTCATTTTCCTCCCAGAACATATGTTACCCATTTCCTCAAAGTCTTTATTGTAATAAAGGTCCTGGGCACTGATGTGTCTTATGCCAGTGCTCTAGTGCTTTCACCTGGTCAGTGAGCCATTGCTGAACAGCTGTGCACCTGCTGGCCTGAGAAGGGGTCCGTGGAGAGGACCTGGTGCGGGGCAGGAGGCTGAGGCCAGCTCATGGCATCGTGAGAGGGTCTGCGGCCCTCGTGCAGGTCAGACCATTCAGATAACAGCAGCAGCACATGATCGTTCGTCTCCTACAGTGTCTCTCTTATGTCTAGATTCTGGAGATGTAATTACAAATCAGGTGTAGTTCTCAGCCTGAAGGTAAACCCAGGATGTAAGCGACTATAGTGCCGTGTGACAAGTGTCATGATAGAGTCACTTAAGGTGTCCTGCAAAACAGAGACTTCAACCCAGCCAGCCTAGCAGGTCAAGGTCTTCCCAGGAGAGGAGACCGCTAAGTCAAGTCCCGAGGATGATGACTAGGCCTCGTACACCTCTAGTATGTATTCCATTTGCCAAAGCGGTACGGAATGTGCTGGCAAGACAGATGTGATCCTCCAGGCCCATCATGTTGATTTATTTTCAGGGTCCTAGACATCCATGCTTGGTCACTTTGGGCCACTGAAAATTGTTCTCATTTAAGCCTGTCCTCTCCCCAACATCAGCCTCATTTCTTGCTCAGCCCCTCCCTGACATGCATGACTCCTCTCTCTGCACACACACGCACACGGCACACACACACACACATGAGCACACTTCAGCCTTGAGGACGCTTGCTCAGCCTTCCTCAGTGTTGGCCCGGCTCTGCAGCCCAGGGCTCATGGTAGGAGAGCTCCCGACAGCAATGGGGTGTTGGGATCCTCGAGTGTTAGAGAACAGGAGGTGAGGCTGAGCATGTGCTAAGCATGTGCTCTACCACCGAGCCACACCCTCAGCTCAGCCTCCTGCTCCCTGGACATGAGCCAAGACGACGGGAGGCTTCGAGAGACGGATCTGTCTCCGAGAGAGACGCGAGGCTTCAAGAGGGGCAGGCACACCTACAGGATTCAGGGCGCTGCTTCACAGGTTGGACATCGTGGTCCAGCGGTCGTGAACTCCTGAACTCCCTTCAGGAAGGATAACGAGTTCATCTTGAAAGCATAAGACCACGAGGGCCTCCTTGGTCTTGGACACCGCATTCTTCAATTTTTTGGTTTTTTTTTTGGTGGATCTGAGGATGGAAGCCAGGGGCATTCTACCTCCAGGCTACACTCCCCAGCCCAATTTTTTATTCTTTATTTGGAAACAGGGTCTCACTAAGTTGTGGAGGGCCTAAGTGGCTGAGGCTGGCTGCGAACTTTCGATCCTCCTGTCTCAGCCTCCCAAGGACTGGGATTACAAGCGTGCACCACCACACCCGGCTTCACATTTGGAAACATTATTCTGATCTGTATAGTAGACGGCTTGGTTGTGGTCAGACTTGAGTGTCGTAAGGATTCATCTAACCTTCCCGTGGCTCGTTGGAAGCAGAAGGGTGGAAGGCAGGCAAGGGGCCCAGGAAGTCCCAGGCTCTGGGCTGGGGCTTGTGAGTGGACAGAGGGAGTTTTGTGTGTTTGAACACCAGGGGAGGAGAAGGGGGAGTCAACGATGCCATTAGATTAGGATTCCAACTTGGAGCCAGCCTGCCCCGGGACTCTGCCTCTGGCTAGGTGCTGGATCTGAGTACCTCCTGCCGGCATCTGGAGGTGCTTGGAGGAGACCTATCTTGTCCCCGTCCCTGTTTTCTCTCCCCTGGACCTCACTTGGGGTGAGACCCTCGGCATCCACAGCAGGATTAGCCCCAGGCCCAGGAGACCCGAGGGCTGCCTCCTTTGCTGAGGCTCCAATCCCGTGCCCCAGCCTCATCCGTGTCCTGACTCGTGTTGAGTGCCCGGCACGGCTTGCTCCAGGGGTGCATTTACACCCCGTGAATACACACTCACGCCAGGGAACACTTTGGTACTCCCCAGCCCCCTTCCCAAGCTCAGCCGAGTTGATCCGATTTGATTAGAGGACTCTGTGCTGAGCTTGTCGGAGAGACGGAGATTAAGCGGTAAGCAGCTTTCCCCTTCCTGGATCCTCTGGCTCAGCGGCTGAGCGTGGGTGCTCTGGCTTCTTGGCTGCCATTCTTGAAACGCTCGGTGCTTTTTCCTTTGTTTTCTTATTAATGAGATCAATCCAAAATGGTTAAGCCTCCTGTGGCTCTAAGTTATCAAACACAAAACCTGGAAGGGAGTTCAGAAAGAATCCCAGCCAGAAGCCTGGGTTTCTGAGATGGGGACCAGAGAGGTTAACCTGACTTGTTCACGGTCACACAGCATGCTCCAGCTCTCCTGCCCGAGTTAGTGCCGCTTTTTATCCTCTCTTGCCCTGGAAATGGAGACTGGAGCTCAGAGATGCTAGTGGGCCAGGAGGAAGAGCCCCGCCAGCGGAGCACTGTCTACTGCCCTGCTCGAGCTCCGCGCCTCACGCTAGATACCTGGCTTGGAGCGACAAGCCGCTCTGACATTTTGGTAGAGAACACCAAGGGAGTGGAGCGCTGAGGGCAGTTCTGGATTTAAGAAAGTAGAGAGAAGGGCGCTGGGCAAGGCGGAAGGGTGAGGGAGAAAACGCCCCACAGTCAGCAATACCCATGCAACTGCTCCTGGGGTGTGGACTTAGGATCACTGTGAAAATCGAGGCAGGGTGGTGGACAGGCGTGGGGGTGTGGCTTGGGAGGCTGGTGGGAGTCCTTCCTCTAAAGAACAGAGGACTGTAGGATGGAGAGCTTCCGGACCAGAGGTGTCTTGCCAAAGGTCCTGGCAGGTCAGGGTCAGCGCGGGGACCAGCGTGTGGCCCCTTCTCTACTCCGCAGAGCGGAGGCTGTTTGTCTGCTTCGGATGGCTTTGCAGATCAGGACTGGTAAGGGTTTTGGCATTAAGCCACGGGGCCCGGGTACTCGGAAGCGGGCCTGGCTCTGGCTGGGCGCACCTGTGGGCCCCACCTGGTGGTGGGGGGCAGCATCCTGTTGGGTGGGCTGGACACTGTGTGTAGAGAATGTGGCCTGCTGTGGGAAGAGGACTGGGAGCCTCAGGAGAAATGGGAGTCCCAGTGGCCGCAGGAGCAGGGGCGCTTGGAGGCCAGGCTGCAGCTGGTGTGAAGTGGGCGGCGGCTGCTCAGGCGCTGATGGGGTCAGAGGGCAGGGACACGGGCCCAGGGCCACAGCAGACAGAGGCGAGTGCAGGGCCAGGCCTGGTGGTCACGCTGACCAGCAGAGCCAAAGCCAGCCCTACGTACGCCTCAACACAGACAGACTCTGGATGTCATCTAGGGTGGCCCGGCCGTGCTGTCCCAGGGCGGCGCCTCCACCTCAACCCGTTGTGCAGCGCAGCGGGCAAAGTCCCGGGCCCTGCCTCGCTCTCGCGATGATGTCTGGACTGACTGCCTGAGGTCTGTGCTCTGGCATGCAGGGGTGGAGCCGCTGCAGGGAGACCCCAAAGGGACCCGCCGTACAGTGACAGGAGGCCAGGATGCTGGAGCGGGGGGCTGCGGGGTTGGGGTGGGGTGAGGCAGACGGGAGGGCGGCAGGGGTCCTGTTGGGCTGGGCAGCATTCCAGAGGGGTCTACAATGGCCCCCAGAGACAGCAGGGAGCTGGGCTGCGTGCAGGAGGCGCCTCACTTGGTGAAGGGGACAGAGAGGACGCTCCATGTTCCCTGGGAGGTACTGATCACGGCGTGTGCGCAGCCCTGTGCTGGGTGTTGGGGGCATAGAGAAGAGACCAGCGCACCATCCCCTTCTGTGGCAGGCACTTCTTGCCCCTGGCCCTAAATCTCTTTCCCCAGCTCTGCAGTCTGTGTTCGGTCTTCCCAGGCTGTGTTATCATTTTTTACTGAGTTCTTGTTTTTGCGGAATGTGTCTGTTCAGTTGCGGTGGAACCATGTTTCTTTGGTTCTGGGTTAGGACCAGCCAGAGAGAGCTCCGAGGTCGTGGTCAGCCAGGGCAGGCCCTGTGGGAGCCACATCCATCATCCTGGTCCCCTGCAGTGGCCCTGGATGGTTCTCCTGGGCCGGGGACACATGCAGCCCCTTGACAGGTGTCTGTATCGTGGTGAGAGGAGGTGAGAGACAGGACCAGTCCAGTCTGCTCTGGCCTCCCTCCATCCGTCTTTTCTTCCTGAAGAGACCAAGGCCAAGGCTTTTGCAACAGCCTCATGAGCGAATGCATGAGGCCTAATCCCTATCCTACAGTTTCCCCTTCCTTCCTTCCCTCCTTCCTTCCTTCCTTCCTTCCTTCCTTCCTTCTTCCTTCCTTCCTTCCTTCCTTCCTTTTTTACACCACTCAGATCTCTGATTGACACTAACCAAGCCATGTTCTTGCAAAGTCCTCTACCTGCCTGAACCAGCCGCGGAAACCTGATCATGCTACTCAGGGTAGTTTTTTGTTTGTAATGTGTCAGCTTTCGAGGCTTATGACATAGAGTAGTATGACTCTTCCTTTCTTTCCCCTGTTGGCTGATTTTTATTTATTCCACACCCTTGATTTTTACTTCCTAATTCTGTGATGGGTTGAAAGAAGGAGGCTCTGTGGTCCGACTCTTCCTTCTTTTTCATCCAGGAGCCTGGTAATGAGTTTCTCGAGGGCGGACGTGGCTCCAGTTCCTCTGTGTGTTTCCTGCCCAGCCTGGGTGCTGCCTAGGTGCTGCTGAGTCCAACAGGGCTCTCCAAAGCGCCATCCCTGCCCACCCGTACTATCCCGCCACCAGCTCAGGGCACCCACTCGAGTCCTGGCCTCCTGGAGCCTCTCAGCAATTGCTGTCCAAGGCGGGCAGTCCCTCAGGACACCCGCTCACCAGCGAGTAGCTGGCACTCTTCCTACCTTCTAGGGAGCGATATCTGATCCTCTCGCGGTGATGGGTCTGTTGGCCGGAGTCCATGCGCACAATCTGAAATCGTACTGACGGGTGGTCCATGAGAACTCACCGTGTGGCCTCCAATGAACGTATCCTGATTCCGTGTCTTGCTTATTGGACTGGATCCCCGGGCACAACACCTGTCTCAACCGGGCCTGAAGAGTCCAGTGTCCTTTAGGGTCACCCTGAGTGGCCTCTGGGGGGATGATCTGTCCTACAGCCATGTGATTGACCCGCCCTTCCACGGCATGTCACGGCCACCATCATAACATGCACAGAGACAGGAGCTGCAGAAGACTCTTCAGGTACAAGTGCTAGGACATTGAACTCAAGCTCCCTTAAGTAATTTAGTTGATTTATTGAATCACATCACTGGAACAGAATTTCCAGAATCAGTCAGGGCTTTCAGCATGATTCCATGAGATTTCTGTCTGTCCTTCTCTGGGGTCAACTTAGCTTAGCCCTCTCTAAGTATAATTCTGTTCTCAGATTGGCCTGCCTCGTGGACACAGAATGGCTGCTGGAACCAACTAGGGCATCACGCTTCCTTGAGCATGTTCAGAGGAAGGCAGTGTATAGCTTCCTCGGTTATCAAACTGAGTTTCTGACCTATACTCCGATCACACTAGAACTGATGCCAGAGGTGGAGAAATGCCAGGCACCGATTGTGGAGGCCCACAGCAGGGGCCTCATTCTCTGGCAAGAGGATGCTAATTGACTGGGGGGGATGGTCCAAGGCCCCTCCCTCAAGCTGGGCAGAAAGCCAGTGAGCTCAAGTCACAAGACAGAGAAACAATGGAGGAGGAGAGGTGCATGCTGGGAGGCAGCTGTGACCTCACTGGGCAAGGACAGGAACTTGAATTGGACCATAAAGAACGGGCAGGGTTTGGAGATGGCGTGTTATATGGTTGTCCTAGAGTCACCAGCCTGTCTAACAACTTTCCCTCGGATCCATGTCACCTGGTGTTGCCCAGGCCACGTTGGGTGTGAGCAGGTCGAAGCTGATTGGGTGGCCATCAGGGCAGGAGGGAGCAAATGGAAAATGGCAAAACTGGACGACTCTCCGGCAGAAACAAGCTCACATTTTCTCCTCCGGAATACTTTTGATTGACCAGTTACACACTGTGAGATCAGATTGAATTCCACGAAGAAACACTCAGATGGAAATAATTGTAGGTAGAGTCGCTCTATTAGTATTCCTAAAGACCTCTCGTGAAGAATAATGATAGTAAATCATTAATACATATTTTCAGCTGCTTTAAAAATTAAATCTGTTCCACAGCGGGCTCCACAATTTTACAGCCATTGTACAGAGCCCTTTGGGATAGCCTCATAAAAGACGTTCCATCAACATGGCCTGCCTCATACTGCATTACATCGAGGACAAGTTGAAAAAGCTTCCAGGCATCGTCTCCTGCAGAAGCTGCAGTGAGGATGGAAAACTACCACCGGAGCACGCATCTTTGCTCCGAGCTCTGCGAGAGAGGGGTCATGTGTGACGATGTGATTTGGAGAGATTTATTCCACTAGTCCTTGAGGCTTCCTGTGAAACCTCTCTTCCTCAATTGTCCTACAAAGGGCGGTCTATAGTGTGGACCCCCTTGCCTCCTTGGGGTGGAGGGAAGAGGTGCTGAGGAGAAGGAGGGAGACATGCATGGCTCCATCCTGTATCCTGCTACTGACTGCACTGAGGCTGGGTCGTAGCCAAAACTGTCTCCATGGTAACTGTGAGGCTGGACCAACCTCTCCAGGCAGCACAAGTTTCAGATGCAAAACTTATGTGTAATACTCATGAAGGGAAGGCAGGGGATCAACTCAGTTTTTAGCAGCATTGAATTTTTTTTCCCCAGTTGTTTGATCAGTTTTAATTTTAGGTTGGAAAATCTAGAGTGAGCCTCTTCCAATGTATCATCTGTCAGTTCCTGGGGCTACGGTTGCTGCAGAAGAAACTCAGACTCTTCTGGAGACCTGAGCAACATTCTTTTGGCCGAAATGAGAAATAATGAATTAAAGAAATTGGGAGGAATAGGCACTTCGTGGGGAGGGAGAACCAGGAAAGCTGGTGGTGTGATTCTGTCCAAGTTTGAGGCCTGAGAGCCAGGGACGGGGGCAGCGAGCCGCTGTCCTAAGTCGCAGAGTCCAAGGCCTCTGACCCTGGAGTACCTGAGCTTGAAGCAGGAGAAGACGGACGTCCCAGCTCAAGAAGAGGAGGAAGAGGAGGAGGAGGAGGAGGAGGAGGAGGAGGAGGAGGAGGGGGAGAGAGAAATGAATTAGCCTTCTCCTGCCTTTTCACCAGGCGCTTGGTGGACTGGAGGATGCCTACCCCCATGAAAGAGGGCAGATCTTTATCCAATTGCCAATTCAAATGCCAAACCCTTTCCCAAACACCCCACAGACACCCCTAGAAATCACATCCTACCAGCGCTCCGAACCTCCCTCAGTCTAGGCAATTTGATACATAGCATTGACCATCACGTGTGCTTTATCTTTTTTTAAAAAATTTAAGTGTAATTTCTCCTTTTTAATTGATGCATATTAATTATACAGAATGATGGGTTTCATTGTGGTGTATTGGTACATGCATATGACATTATGTGATCGATTTCACTTAATCTTTTATGGCCTCATCCATCATTTATACCCA
Source organism: Graphiurus murinus (assembly GCA_004027655.1). Taxonomy (NCBI): domain Eukaryota; kingdom Metazoa; phylum Chordata; class Mammalia; order Rodentia; family Gliridae; genus Graphiurus; species Graphiurus murinus. Next base: position 24,769 of record PVLC010002577.1, read on the forward strand.
GGGGATAAAGATGTACACCTCTGAGTATACTGAGAAGAAATAGCCATGTCTATAGGGTGGCGGGTATGGTCCATGGTATGTGGTAGCCATTTCACTGAGGGCGGGAGGAAGTGACAACGAGGATGAAGATTAGAGAAAGGGTTCAGGAAGAAGAGGAGGAAGAGAGTGAGCAGGAGGAGTGGGAGGAGGAAGAGTTTCCCACATTCAAACAGAACTTGGGAAAGTCATATTTTTTGAGCCTCTGCTCCCTGATCAGTCAAAGGGGTTACTGCAATCAATTACTTCTCTTCCTTGAGAAGATAAAGTGAAATAACATCTTGGAAAGGATCTCAAAAAATGTGAAGTGCCATGCACCTGGAGGCATGATTATTAGGTAGAAGCGTTACCTTTCTGTAAATCGTGCAGTGTTTTCAAAGTGGGTTGTGTGCAACACAGAAATGATGGGTGTGGAAATATCTGGGAGGCGTTTACTCTCTGAATGTGATGCAGACCGTGCTCCGTCTGGCCCCACCGGGGGAGGAAATGTGGTTTGGCTCTGATTCCATAAACTCACGTCTGCCCTGCAAAACACCAGTTGACCCTCACGCTGCCGTGCGTCATCCTGTGAAGCAATTCTACCCGTCCTTGTCAGCAGAGTGGTGGAGCCAGACTAACACTGGTTAAAGCAGGAGAGTGGCCGAGCATGGTGGTGCACGCTTGTAATCCCAGTATGTGGGAGGCTGAGACAGGAGGATCACAAGTTCATGATCAGCCTCAGCTACTTAGTGAGGCCCTTTGCAACTTAGTGAGACCCTGTTTCAAAAATAAAGAATTAAAAATAGGGCTGGAGGTGTAGCTCAGGGGTAGAATGCCTCTGAGTTCAATCCCCAGTACTGCAAAAATAAATAAATAAAAATAAAGAATTAAAAATAGGGTTGGGGGTGTAGCTCAGAGATAGAATGCCCCTGGGTTCAAGCCCTAGTACTAAAAAAAAAGTAGGAGAGGGGGCTGATAGGAGATTAACCAGGCCCCTTAACAAAGAACTCTCCATTAAACCCTGACTTCCCTCCCCACATGACTGCACATTATTAGCACCCATATTTCTGTCCTTGGAGACATTCCCAGCATATCCCAGTCTTTGCTTCGTGTCCACCAGGAGCCCGGGACAACCAGAGAACGATCACGCCTTGCCCGCACCTTCCCTCCCTGTGGCCGCAGAGGGGGCTTTGTGAGGCTGCGCTGGGAACCATCGCCTTGTTGATGTATCTGTGCCGATGCTGCTTTCCCAGGCTAATGGTAGATTGTGTCTGTAGAGGAAAACCACGCAGAATGTTTAGGACAGGGCAGGCCAATTGCTCATGTTCTGGGTTCATTTGAAAAGCCACAAGAATTAAAATTTCCTGCAAAGGCATGAGAGATATAAGAAGTCTGATAGTGAAAGTTAAAAGGGATATTTGGAGGGCATTTCTACTCAAGCTTGATGTTTGGGGAAAGATGTCACAGTGGGTACCTTAGCTAACACATCTACCCTTCATTTTTGCTTTTCTTGGCAGAAAAACTCAATGGATTTAGTGAAATGGTGTTCACCCAGCCCTGGATGGCGTGGGTGTTTTGTAAAGGGCCCGCTGCTTCCACAAAGCCTCTACTTTCTGCTCTGTCTTCCTTTGGCCTGTCAAGACCTTCCATTCTCATACTTCTTGCTCTTTCTTTTGCATTCCTCCTTCTCTAAAGCTGTTCTGATTTCTCCTGCTCTGCACGACCTTCCCAGAGTCTTGCAGGTAGACCACAGGGCCATTCCTCTGGGCCATTTCTACCATAACTCATCCTCTGTGATGCTGTGGTTGACGTCACAGTGATGGTCATCACCAGACTGTAAGCTTCTATTGGGAAGAAGTGGCTTCTCAGTTAATTTTAGGTCCTAGAGATTAGTTCAGTATCTGCTGTGCTGTTGAGCTTCATTGGGCATCAAAATATTTTCCAACCACCACGTGTCTCTCTCAGTTGGGAGATATGGAACAAATAGCTATGGAATAGTGAGGTTTGGAAATAAATTATGTAAAATCATAAAATACAGAGAAACATTGGTCAGATCCTGGCAGGAAACATGGCACATTCAAACTGGGAATTGAAGGAAGATTTAACAAATCTACTATAGGAGATGTGGGCAAGGTTTAGGAAGCTGAGGATGGATAGCAGAGCAAAGGGTTAGTGGTGCCCCTTGATATTCCTGGCTCTTTAAGGGTAAGGGAGAAGAGAGTGTAGAACCCAGAGAGTCCTTGATAGAGGGAGATGGCAGTCCACAGTGACCCAGGAGAGGGGAAGCCAAGGAAACAGCTATTCTCCTCTCCCTCCAACCAGCCAGTGATTCCCATTGGCTGTATCAAACCAGAAATCAGAAGACAGTCAGTATTCTGGGGTGCAGGCCAGGTGGAAAGAGGTGCAGAGTGGGTGTGGATGGCAAAGAGAAATCATTCACCATTTAGTGTGTAGTTGTTTGCCATATAGCACCCACTTTTTTCTTATCTATGTAAAAGGTTCATGTCTCAAAAATGCACAGGTGGACACACAAATTTGGACCAGCTGCAAAACATCAGGGGCATATCAAGTCCCACCTAAAGCCTATGTTTGCTGCAGCCAAAAGTTTCATGGAAGGCAACATTAGGAAAGGTGGGGGAAAATAAAAATTAGTCAACCTAAAACCCAGCTTGCACCCTGCCCCTGCAGTGGTAAATAGGCTGACATTAATGATTGTGGCTGATTTCTACCTCCTCTTCCAAATCCTCCTTCATCTTGGCCAGTTCTTTGGGCAGATGTAGTTCTTTACATGATGAGCTGAGTCAAACTTTTGTTCCTATGGAATTTAACTACTGGTAGTCTTGTCTCTATTAGGTCATAAATTTTGTCATTTTTCAGAAAAATTGCAAAGAAGAGGAAAAAGTATAAGACTCCCTCAGTGAGCTCTGCAAGACCCACACCTTCTTTTCCTTGTCCCAACTGTATAGCAAGAATCCAGGTTCCATTTGGTATTGGGATCAATTACCCTGACCTCTTTTCCGATCTCTTTGTCTTCTTGTTTGTTCAACAACATTGAGATCCCAAATAGCCAGGGGACGATCTCAGATTTCAGTTCACTATTATCCTTTCCCAGTTTCCCTTCTGGAAGAACCCAGTGCCCTAAGTGCCTAGTACCCTTCTGCCCCACTAAGTTTTGGGAGGGTCAGAAAGTGGTTATTTGGCATTGCTGTGGAAGATCCTCTTGCCTTCTCGGCTCATGGACTTATGCATTCCAGCCATGTAAGACAAAGTGTCATGCATGGTCACTGGCATCCTGGTTGGCACCCAGTGGGAGGCACCCAGCGTTGCAGATGTGGCTTCTGGTGGTGTATAGCTGGACCAGCAGGTCTTCCCTCATCACAGCTGCTGCTGAGTGCTCAGGCTGTCAGAAGGTGAGTGGATTCCAAAGGCACGAACCTACCATCGCCTTTGCATGGCCACATCGCATGCACCACTGGCTGCTACTGCACTGTGCAGGATACCGGGTGACAGTGGAGCATCCTGTGAGTCCAAGTGCTGCTGTGCATCTGTGCATGGGCAGCATTGTGGTTTGATGGATCAGGAGGCACCTGGTTCACAATTGGCGGTTTGAGATGCTCAGTCATCTGATGTGCCGCAGTTGGGTGTTCAGACTGGAAGAGATGGGGAGCACCTTTCAACTGGGGAATAGTCATTGCCACATGAAGCATAGCCTACTCTGAAAGCCAGGGGTCTGCTGCTGGGGTTTGCCAGAGACCCATATATCATCTCTGTCTGCTGTGACATGTCTAGCATCATTGGATCTGCCAGACCAGAAGGCTCTGGAGTAGGAAATGGACTGCAGCCTAACTTGGCTGCACTGGCTTCTATGCTCTGGGCCCTACTTGAAACTGGCTGCCTTGTTACTCTTTATCCCTCGAATGGATCAGAATAGTATGTATCTCCAAAATGAGTATGTTGTGCCAAATTACCAGGTGGTAATTACCACCCTACAATTACCATCACCCCATTCCTTTACATTTCTAGAGTTACTGCAGAAACCAATTCTCCCACTTCCACCTACATCTCATGCAAATCCACCCCAGCTGAGTCTTAATGTCACCAAACATCATGTGTCTTTCTTTATGTGGGAGGTGCAAGGTGTAGCTAATTCTCTCCTCAGAAAGATATTCTGACATGCTTCAGATGATTGGTTCTCTAGAACTCCGTGGTTTGGCAAGTGGTCATTATCCAGCTAGAGATATTAAAAGACAACACGATGGAAATTCAGTTCCTTGTCCACACTAGCCACATTTCAAGTAGTCACATGTGGCTCATGACTACCACGTTGAGTAGTCCTATGCCACATAGAACATTTCTCTCTCTGTAGAAAGTTCTCTTGGGGAATGCTGCTAGAAAGTTCAGTCAACATGGCAGCCCTCAGACCTGATTTCAGCACTGCGATGCGGACAGCTCCATGCACCACTACTGGGGTTCCAGGACATGCAGGAGGTGGGGTCTCTGTTCTGTGTCCTCAGAGGCTGTGCAGGGCTGCCCAATCATGTGCAAGCACACTCCAAGGTGCAGTTCACATGACCAGGGAGGTGCTGAACCATCCGCAGATGGGAGTCAGTGGATAAATAGCGCAGCCTTCCCATCTTGCGATGGAACTGTTCTACATGGTTCTTAGAGATCTTCAGTGTGTTTGAGTCCCAGCTGCCTACAGTGGTAATCAGATTAATAGCCAAGTCTTATTCCATGATTACTTTATGCATGCTCTCGTTTTATTTCTTGGTATCACCACTCAAAACAAGCTATATGCACAGAAATTCTCGGCACCAAATACTCTTTTGGGAACCAGATTAACATAATTCATCCTGGAAGTGGCCCGATAAAGCAATTTTCAAGACAGGATCCTAGAATTGAATTGTTTTATGGCCACATGAATACAAGAATCATGCAACTGGAAGGAAGTAGGCTGCTGATAAGTCCTAGCTTCTTAGTTTCACACGAAGACTCAGCTGGGGTGGATTTATAAGCGATGTAGTGGGAGGGGGAGAGTTGGTTTCTGCAGTAACTCTAGAAATGTAAAGGAATGGGGTGATGGTAATTACAAGGGTGAAGTGGGCTTGAGGAAATAGGATGACAGGCACAGGTCTGTCGATTATCAACTCAGGTGAGCTGGGATGACCTGAATGTTTTTAGGGCAGCATCTAAGGACACCCCCATCTGCAGCTAGAGGCCACAGGAGAAAAACACGCCCAAGACTTAGTCATATGTGGCAGGACTGCAGAGGAAGCTGAATCCTTCTCTTGACAAGCTTGCTCTGCTGAGACCTGGGATAGCGACTTTGGAAGGATGTTGGTGAGAAATTTGAACCGTTCAGTCCCCTTGAAGCCTCCAGGCTGAAGATGGGGATCATCCCACCATTGCCTGGAGACCAAGCAAAAATCTCACCTAAGACTGATGATACCTTGAAGGCGATGCTCTTCCTCTCCAAAATCTGTTCCACTTCTCATTCCTTAGGACCAATAACTGGGCCAGGTTTCAGCACAGTCCCAGTGGAGACACACAGTTTCTGCTGTGAGAAGAGATGGGGAACTCAATGGAAAAGATGAAGGGATTCTACACTATGAGCTGGTGGGAACCAGGAGAACACCTGGGAGAAGATCTTGACAGTGACAGCTGGAGTGCTTGACCCTAAGGAGGAAGAAGGGAGGGTCTGTTGATGTGGGAGCATTCTTCTGTGATTCAGAATTTAGAGTATTAGCAAGAACTTTTGGAGCTGGCCATAATACACAGTAGAGATGGCTCCTTGAAGTTGGATGTGGGGAGGAGCACAGCAAATGGGGGTGAGATGCCAAAAGTACTTCCCACTTACCAGGATACTGCAGCATGGGTCAGTAGGCTCAGAGAAGTGTGTGTTTTGGAATGCACCTATTCAAGAGCAGGGAACCTGGCTCTTGTTCCTCAAGAAAGCCCAAGCCCAGAGTTCATTCATTCGCTAAGTCCATAGGATGCCCTGGTGAGGGACCACTAGTATCTTGGAAGTCAGTGGTGGTCAAGGGTAATAGCAGAAGATGCTGTCAAGGAACCAGGCTGCCTATAGTCAGTGGCGTTATGGGATCCTAGAATAGCTGATGCCAAGTGATCGGGCATCGCTGCTAGAGGCCAGTAAATGTAAATACCAGAATGGTCATCTACTGGACAGGTGGCCAAAGAGCCCCAACAGCTAGGGGCCTATGGTGGTGGCTAAAGGGTAGACTGTAGAAATCTGTAGTCATGGCCAATAAATCATGATTATCTTAAAGTAATACATGGGTGCTGACTATATTGCTTGAATGTATGATCACAAAGAAAATTGTCAATCTCCACAATGAAACACCTTGGTTCTTACATCATTTCCATATTGAAGCCAGCTCTTATACTGAGACTTTTTTCTTAGCTAGTTTATAAAGTGAATAAACAGTGAGATTGCACAATGTTGCCAACAGATCATGCAAAATAGCTCAACAGAGTATTTATCGTGCATGTAAACTATAAATAAAATAGATTTGGGGGCAGACGTAGGAAGATCTCTGCTCTTTCCAATAAATTCCATTTGTCACAAATCACAATGACTTTCTACCTATGGCCTCCAACAGAACTCTTGTTATCTGCATTGCAGGCCCACAGGGTAGAGGAAGCCAGGGAAAATTTAGTGGAAGTTTCCTTTTTTATTTATTTTCTAGTGGGCCAGGCTGGAAGCAACAATCATTATATGTACAGTGAGGAGTGACTTACAGTTGAAAGCTTTCCTATGTTCTTTGGATTCCTAGGGCTTCTCAGCTGTGTGAGTTCTCTGATGTAGAGGGAGGGGTAACTTATGAAAGGAAGTTTTTCTATATTCTTTACTTTCACAGTTTATCCCTTGTGTGAGCTGATGCCCACAGAGGTGTGAATTCTGGGAAAATGTCAGTCCCTAGGCATCACACTTGGGGTTTCTCACCTGTGTGAGTTCTCTGATGTGTAGAGGTTGTCTTCTGGCCATCAGGGTTTCCAAATACATTCCATTCATGGGGTTTCTTACCCATGTGAATTCTATGATGAACAGTGAGGAAGGACTTACAGCTGCAAGTTTTCCCACCTTCTTTACATTTATAGGGGTTCTTGTCAGCATGAGTTCTCTGATGGGTATGGAGGTTTGACTTTTAGTAAAAGGCTTTTCCATACACATTCCATTCATACGGTTTCTCACTTGTATGAATTCTCTGATGTACAGTCAGGGCTGACTTTTGGTAGACAGTTTTTCTACATTCTTTACATTCATAGTTTTCTCCCCTGTGTGAGTTCTTTGATGTACAGTGAGGGATGACTTTGTTGAAAGTTTTCCTACATTATTTACATTCATAAGGTTTCTCCTCTGTGCCAACTCTTTGATGTCTAGTCAGGGCTGAATTCTGGTAGAAAGTTTTCTTACATTCTTCACATCCACAGGGCTTATCCCTGGTATGAATTACTTGATGCATGCTGTGATTTGAATTTTGGCAAAAAATTTCCCAACATATGCTCCACTCACAGAGTTTTCCTCCTTTTTGGGTTCTCTGATGAGCATTTAGTTTTTATTTTTGATAAAAGGATTTCTCACATTCATTCTACTCATAGGATTTTCCCCTGCATGTGCTCTCTGATGTTTTGTAAGGTGTGATTTCTCACAATCATTGTAGTTATGACATTTTTTTCTGTTGTGTATTTCCATATGTCTAGTGAGTTTAGACTCAGTATAGAACATTTTCCTATAAGCATCACATTTAAAAGGTTTCTCCCTTACCTGAGTCCTCTCTTGGTAATAAGTGCTGCCCTATGAAAGGTTTCCCCATATTGACTGAATTTACTGAAGCTGTCTATGTAAAACCTCTCTTGTGTCCACAATGCCTTCATTTTGAAGGATTTCTCTTGTGCACAGTATTGAGAACGCTGTTGCCCACTTTGAACCTTGTTATGCAGACTAAGATACTCAGGCTGTTTGAGGAATTTTCCAGATATGTCAAGGCCATTAGGTTTCTTTCCAGTGCATACTCCAACAGGTCACTAGGGTTATATTCTGCCATATTAAAGATCCTCAAGCCTCATTCCCAAAGAGTTTCTGTTCTTGAAAAATAGTTTGATCTCACATTAATAGTTCTTCTAATTGAAACCTCTCCTCAGTGGGCGTGCTGCATTTGGGGATTACAACTTGCCAGGCAGGTCTCACTTGATTTTCCTGGCTGGTCTCATCCAGGTTAGTCACCTATTAGACATCCAAGGACACGAGGCTGCAGTAGGTCTCCATCATCACATTCGTATAGAGGTTTCTTTGAGCGCCATTAAAGTCTTTCCACTCCCCCCCCCGGTGCAGTCCACAGATGCATCTCCAATGGACGCCATCCCAGCTCTGTGGGCTGGGAAGCCCAGGGTCAAGGTGCCAGCTGATTCAGTTCCTGATGAGGTATTTCTCCTTCCTTGTAGATGGCAACTTTCTTTTTTTAATTTTTATTTTTTTGTGGTACTGGGGATTGAACCCAAGGGCATTCTACCTCTAAGCTATAACCCCAGCCCTATTTTTAATTCTTTCTTTCTTTTTTGCAGTACTGGGGATTGAGCCCAGGGGCATTCTACTTCTGAGCTCCACCCCCAGCCCTACTTTTTATTCTTTATTTTGAAACAGGGTCTAAGTTGTGGAGGGCCTTAATAAGTAGCTGAGGCTGGCCTCAAACCTGCAATCCTCCTGTCTCAGCCTCCCAAGTACTGTGATTACAAGTGTGTGCCAAGAAAGATGGCATCTTTCTTGATGTGTCATCACATGTATTCGTTTTCTTTGCTCTTGGAATTATACCTCTCAGGCAGGTCAACTAGGGGTGCATGGTGCTCCTAGAGTAATTTGGGATGTGGGCCACACTATTCTAGAGGCTCTGGAGCAGAATCATTCTAGCTCCTCTTGGCTGTGAGCAAACCTTGGCCTGTGGTCACAGAGGCTGCTCTTCTTCTGTGTTGATGGAGCCCACATTGGATGTATAGACTGTTCAGAGTCCTCCCTACAAATCTCCCAGCATCCGCAAGGGACAGAGAGTGACAGGACTGCGGGTGACAGGACACTTAGGGCTTCTGAATATAGCAGGTGGTGCCTTGAGATAGATCCCAGGATCAGACTCTGGTTTTACAGATTGAATGGAAATCCAAGTTTCCTTGAAGGAATATCCTGCAATTTCACCACAAATATTTAAAATATGGGTGACATTGATATCAAGGGGCTATAACTTGAGTGAAGGTCTATGAAGCCAGAGGAGAAATGGGTCTGGTCATCTACCCTTCTTATATGTCATGTCTTCAGAGTCACAATATTTGGTCATACTCTTTTTTATATCACATTTTATATGTTTTTACATGCATTGCTTTGAAGAGTTCAACTTTGAAGTCATTTGAAGGAACTGAGATTTCCATTGTAAAGGGTTTTAAGAACAAATTCCATTCCTCTAATGGATTAAGGATAATTCAAAGTGCTTATTTCCTATTTTGTAAATTTTACTAATTAGAGTCTTTCAAAGGATCTTCCAGTCCCTTTAAGTTGTCAACTTTATTAGCATAAAGTTAATCATCTTATTCCTTTATTTTTAAATGTTTGTAGGATCTATAGTGATTGACAGTTTTTTATTGGTAATATTACTACTTTTTGTTTTATTTCTCTTTTTTGTTGATCACTACTCTTTACCTACAGACCAGCTGCTGCAGCCACTGATTCTCTTAAGCCTTGGCTCCTGCCTGCAATTCACCGTGGCTTCAGTGTTGATAATGTACCAGCATTTCATTTTTTCTCTGGCAAGGAGGTGATCTATACAGTTCTCAAATTTGTAGTCAACCTAATCCCAGAATCCCATTTGGAGAACTTCTTCCCTGGGCTACCCTAAATAAGTGTTTCTATCATTTGACAAGAAGGAGATGGAGTGCTCATACTAGATAATTGAGTAGAATTTAATAAGGGGGCTATTACAAAGGTGAAGGTATGACTTTGGGGCACTCATAATAGATTGTGTGGGGCCCTGGGTGAGGCAGCATTGTTATTTTCCCTACATCAATGGGCAGGGAAAGGGAGCAGCTGTTTGAACCTGGGAAAGATGGCAGTGGACAGAATCTATCAACAAGGGCTGTACCCTTTGATAAGAAAAACAGACTGCCCACAACAACTTGGTGTGTGAGAAACTGCTCCAGCATCACTCGCTCCCCTCCCCCCTCCAGCCTCCTGAGAGTGCTCCCTCCCTCGGATGAACCCAGCTAGAGAGTAGAGGGCATTGGACATGTGCGCCCTGGAGGCTGGCTTCCCAGGTGCAGGGTGAGGTGAAGAGTGGAGGGTTGGTTTGAGTGGTGGGGATGGAATATTTCCAATGCCATTAGCTGGGAAGGGTGGTTCAAACCTGTAATCCCAGTACTTGGGAGACTGAGTCAGGAGGATTGCATATTTGAGGCTAGCCTCAGCAACTTACTGAGACCCTCAACAACTTAGTGAGACCTTGTTTCATAAAAATAAAAATAAAAAATTGAAAAAAAGCTGGGACTGTAACTCAGAGGCAGAATGCCTCTGGGTTCAACCCCCAGTACCAAAACCAACCAACCAACCAACCAACCAACCAACCAACCAACCAACCAACCAACTACATAAGAAAGAAAGAAACCAACCAACCAAACACATAAGAAAGAAAAAAGAAAAAGAGAAAATGGCCAACATCAGAACCTTCAAAGATTCCTATAACAATGCACTTCCTCTCATGTGCATGGTCATATGTTTTCTTAACAGGAGGAGAGAGATGTGGCATCTCAGAGAGATGTCAGGGAAAGGTACATCCTGCGACCATCAGCCTGCATGCTGCAGACTGGAGAGGTAAAGAACCGCCTTGCTGCATTGGCATTGCCAACTTTGTACCTGAATCACCACCGTTGCAAAGCCTTGGTTCCAGGTGAGCTTGGGGTGAGATGCCGTGAGAAGAGGAGGCGTGGGTCAGGGTAGTCCAGCTGCAGGGGCACAAGTTCCTTGAGGCTGATTATGTTGGAGTAACAGTATTGGATCTGAAAGGAGCCTGAGGAATGCTTGTGGCATACATGGCTCATTTCCCAATGGTACTTGATATAAACCTCCTTGCTATGGTTTGGATATGGTTGAGGTGTATGTCTCCAAAGGTTCATGTGTTGGAGTCTTGGTTACCATGGTGGTGCTCCTGGGAGGCAGTGAGACCCTTAAGAGGTGGATCTTAGGGGGAGGTGCTCAGATCCTTGGAGTTGATTAATCCTTTTGGAAGGGATTAAGGCAGTTCTAATGGGACCCAGTTAGTTCTTGAGAGAATGTTATTTATTTATTTTTCGGTACTGGAGATTGAGCTCAGGGGCATTCTACCTCTGAGCTATATCCCCAGCCCTATTTTTTATTCTTTATTTTGAAACAGGGTCTCACTAATTTGTGGAAGGCCTCACTAAGTAGCTGAGGCTGGCTGCAAACCCAGATCCTCTGGTCTCAGCCTCCCAGTACTGGGGTTATAAGCGTGCGCCACCACACCCGGCCAGAGAATGTTATTATGAGAGCCCAAGCCTGGTCTCCTTACTCTCTGGCTTCCTGCTTTTCCATGTGCTCTCTTGATCCCTAACATCCTCCCACCATGATGCCGTGAGCTCCCCCCTACAGTGCAGATGATGCTGGGCCCATGTCCCCAACCCTCCAGAAATGTGAGTAAAGTAAGCTTCTCTGTGAAGTTGGCCTGCCTCGAGTATTTCATTATAACAACAAAAACGGACTGAGACACTCCTAACAAAAAGCACAATTGTTGAGGCAAATAGAAGTGCCTGGGAAGTAGCTAAGCTTTTTGCTGAAGGTTTGTGGACTAGTTATCTCTTCTTGTGTTTCTGTGTATTTTTGTTTGGCTTAGGAATGGTTCTTCTGCACTTTTCAGTGATAGCTCCTGGATGGTATGGGTTCCTTTTGTCCAACTTTGCATCAGTGGAAGCACCTAGCACAGGAGGGGGTGTGTACTGTGCACCTGCAAATATTCTTAAGGAATATAAGCGCTTCTGTAGGCTCCTGTTGGATACCTAACTGTGCACAAATCATCTAATAATAACCTCCAGGAAAAAGAGAGATGATAGAATATAAATTTGTACATCAGTGCGCTGGTAGCAGCCCCACCCCTAGGACTGAGGATAAAGTTGAAATTCTGGGTAACTGTGGGACTCAGGGATTACCAACAGTAAGGGAAGAGATGTGGTGTCATCTTTGAAGAGTCCCTGGGGGCATATCGTACACTCTTAGAGGTCCAGTGGACATTGCGGTCAGTGCTGGCTGTCTTGTGAAATTCATATGAGCTCTTCCACACCTAAGCTTTTACATTGCTATTATATTCAAGTCACTTTCCTACTCTTTCTAGTTTCTGCTTGGGCTCCGCTCCTGGAATTCACATTTCCAGTTCCTCCAGAAAAGGCCTTTGTGTCTCCTGGAGAGTGACCCTCACTCTGCTTTCTGTTCATGGTGCTGCTAGATGTCAGGTTGGATGCCGAGAGGGACCAGGGCAGACAAGGATTGCTGAGATGAACCAGGGCAGAGCAAAATTTGACTCTGACATCTGCAAGCAGATGGACTGAGACCCCAAATGGTGTCAGCCCCAAAGGACAGGGCAGGAGTACTATTTATAGGGGAGAAATCTGCAAAACGCAGAACGCTGAGCCAGATATAGCTGGGCATATGAAACCAGAGGAAGTCATCTTCTCATGATCCTTGAGTAACCATCAGCATAGCCCAGGATTTGCAAAAGAACAAAACAGAAAAACTGCAAAGGGCATCTGCCCCAGGAGAGATTAAGTGGAAAGTTGTTGAGACAGGGTTATGTCCCAATACCAACTGGGTTGGCAACTGGACCCCAGGTGGTTCACCCAGCGCCTGTGACTCTCATGCAAGTCATACAGATTCTCTCCAGATCTGTGTTCAGGGGCAGAGGGTATGTAGGTTGTATCATAGCCAGATTCCCATTTTCCTAGTTATTTTAGAGGCAATGCCTTGAAGAACTTGGTAGTTATTGAGCTGTCTGTCATTCTCAAGTGGAGTTTACTGGGGAGGGAAACCAGGAACTTCACTGTTAGATTCCATTAGGATGTCTAGAAGTCTGTGGTTGAGGGGTGGCTGTTGGGGGGCTGCTGGGCAAAACCCTAGCTGGGAGCAGAAGAGTGGGGAGAGTGTAACCCTACACTCCTGGCATTCCTCCACGTGTTAGTCCCTCACTAGTTCAGGTCTGCAGAGATCATTGCCAGGAAACTACCCAGTGGTGCATGGTCCTAACTGAACTGCCCTGAGATGTACAGTCTTTATGTGTATAATGTTGTGGACATCCAATGATCTCCTAGGTCATTTTGAGCTCCTAGAATTCTGTGGTTTCCCTGGACCCCACACCTGGTTCCCTGACTTTTGTCACAGAGCCATGCGGTCTCTCATCTGATGGAGAAGGCATGCCATGGTCAGAGGTATACTAGGAAGAACTTTGTGTCTGGACCCTCAGAAGGAAAAGAAGAAAGTTTGCACGTTAGACCGTCTCATGTCGTGCAAGAATGACAAGGGAGATTTAGTGATGTTCCAGGTGACTCATGCTATGGCTGGGGATGTGGTCGTAAAAGCCTGAAGCCAGGTAATTATTGTCTTCTTATTAATTCAAGACCTCCAGTACTGGAAGCTTAAAATGCATGAATAAGACTTTTTTGCCATAATTTAATGGAAGAAGAGAGAAAGAATTTTTAAAGTGGATGGATATTTTTACCATAAGGAAGTGACATATCAGTAAAAGACAGACCTCACCTGTGCCTCCACACCTCACCTGTGCCCCCACTCTTACACTTACACACAGGAGAGGCTATGGAGGGAACAGTTCACCATGAGCCCAAGCAGGGAGCCAAGGCAGCTGAGTGTCACCATCTTTGTTACCCTGCAGTGGGAGATGGCACAGCAGGTTCATATTTGAATTCAGGACGACCCAATACTAATTAGCTGTGTGATTCTGAGCATGCTGTTTGTCTCGTTGGTGTTTCTGTACCTAGGAAGTGGACATCATGATAGTTATTGCTTGGAATGGTTGTTGTGTGGGCTATAGTCAACCTTGACTGACCACATGTGTGTTATGTTCCAGATGCAGCTGCTTTCTGCAGATGTCACTTCACTCACAATCCTAAGGCCCTATCAGGGTTGTTCTCTTTCTCTCTCTGTCCAGGTATCCTATCTATTTTTCTATTTTTCCATTCATCTTTCCACCCATCCACCCGTCTATCCATCCAATCCATTAATTTATCCAATTCAATCCATCCGTCCTTCTATCCACCCATCCCAAAGCCTTTTCTGAGTGCTAGAGACACCAAGATTAATGAGATGGACGTCTGCCTGGGGTTGGTAGTCAGCACACACATGTTCTGCTGCCCTGCATAGAGACAGCACATGGAGTGGCTGAGAACACTGTCTTCGGAGCCAGAATCCCTGGGCTTACATCTCAGCCTTATCCCTTACTGGTTATGTCACCTTGTGCAAGTCATTCAATATCTCTGTATCTTCCACTTCCCTCCTGTAAAATGGGGCGATGAGGCCGGGTGTGGCAACACACACCTATAGTCTCAGTACTTGGGAGGCTGAGTACTTGGGAGGTTCGAGGATAGTCTCAGCAAGTAGTGGGATTCTCATCACCCTAGAGAGACCCTGTTTCAAAGTAAAAATAAAATAGGGCTGAGGGCTCGGGGGTGATGGATGTGTGACAGTAAGCTGGAAGGGTTCTCAAAACTACTTCTTGGAGGACCAAATTTCCCCAAAGATTTGGAAAAATCTTTTCTACTAACTATGGAGTAGAGTGTGAAATGCTTTGTTTTGGGGGTCTCCCATACCCAGCCCAGGAATCACTCGTACAGGCGATGTAAGACACAAAGAGGGAGTTTATTAATGGGCTCGAGACTGGACTACTGCAGAGTGGAGGGCAGTCCTCCGCTCAAACAGCAGTAGTCCCGGTTCGAGAGAGAAGGGTTCTTTTATAGGCTAAAACCATAAGGGAATTACAGGTGTTGGGAGTAAGGGAATTGGCTATTTCAAAAAAGTGGCAGGCCTATTGGTCCTGGGGTAGGGAAATCTTCAGCTTGCAGAACAGGACGCAGGTGGAGCTTTCCATGTGGTTTGTGTTGGTTTATTAGAGCTGGTTTGCTGGACAGTTAGGGAACTTCCACCTGTTCCAAGTTACTGCAACTAAATAGGACAAAGGTTAGTTTAAAGGTGAAGAACAAAATGGATTCGGTTAAGCCAGTCCTCACAAGTGTAAATCTTTCACATTCGTTACCCTAAAATAGGAAACTTTGCTGGGTGCAGTGGCGCACGCCCGTAATCCCTATACTTGGGAGCTGAGATGGGAGGATTGCAGATCTGAGGTCAGCTTTAGCCACTCAGTGAGACCCTGTTTCAAATTAAAAAATAAAAAGGGCTGAGTATGTAGTTCAGAGGTAGAATGCTTCTGGGTTCAACCCCTAGTAACACACACACACACACACACACACACACACACACACTTAAAATAAAATATGCGATGTCAATGAAAAACTATGATTGTGGCGAGCTGCTTCTGAATCCGTCTCCAGTAAACCACCACCTCGTGTGGCTCCTCTGATTGGTGGTACTCAGTGAAGAAGTTTGGAGACTGGCATCCGTCGTTCACAATGATTAGCATGTTCTCTTCCTTAGCTGTGGACTTTGCTATCCGAGGAGAGGGGCAGATATTTCATCATAAGAAGAGAGAATGTCTGCTGGGCGTGGTGGCGCACGCTTGTAATCCCAGCATTCGGGAGGCTGAGACCGGAGGATCTGGGTTCGCGGCCAACCTCAGTTACCTAGTGAGGCACTCCGCAACTTAGTGAGACCCGGTTTCAAAATAAAGAATAAAAAAATAGGGCTGGGGATAGCTCAGAGGTAGAATGCCCCTGAGTTCAATCCCCAGTACCGCCAAAAAAAAAAAAAAAAAAAAAAAAAAAAAGAAGAGAGAATGTGCTTCCCTTGAGGTCCAGAAACTCTCCCAGAGAGACAACTACCAAGGTCACCTTGACTTAAGCCACCAGAAATCCCCAGCACCAATTTCTTGAATGACAAGGGAACTTACTTTCTCATCTATTGGAGGTCACAGGAAGGTCTGACCTTCCTCCAGGTTTGGGGATAAATTATACCATAAAGGACCCAGTTTTTATTTCAAACGCTCCACATACCCGTTGGTCACCCGATGACAAGTTGGTGGTTGGTGACATCGGTGGTGACCTGCTTCCTCATTTCCACCCAGCACGTTGGGGGTGGGGGAGAAGTCAGTGAGTGATGGCACCCTCCGAGTCTCCAGCAATCCCTCTACTGTGGCCTCCCTGGACACCTGGAGTCCTGCCTCCACCTCCCTCCCAGGAACGGTCTGGAGTCGGGGCCACCTCGGGGAGTGAGAGTGTGGGTGCACGCAGGGAAGGAGGGAGGGTGGGCGCGTGTCGGTAGACACAGCAGTGGCCGTGGGAAGTGTCCCCAGGGATGCAGAGTGGAGACTTCTGGAAGTCTTGCCTAGGGCTTTGCCCTTCAGGTGAATTTTGGTCTACGATCCCAATGCAAAGTTGGCCATCTGTAGTTGTGATATTTTAGATCTGGATCCTGGCTTACTTGGCTGTAATCATCTATCTATGTATCTAGAAACTGTGCCAAGTACAAGATTTGCCTCTGATACACTTTAGTATCTCATATATATGTATTTTTGGTAAAATGAATGAGCTGATATGGCTCAAGATGCTCAATATCATACTACAAGTGGCGGAATGTAAGGAAGGCACCCACCCCTGCATTAAAATCTTACACAAGATGTATGATTACAATGCACTAATAAAAAAAAAAATCTTACACAGGTTAGTACCTCGGTGAAACCGAAATGTTGCTGACACGGGTTTTTCTTTTTTTCTTTTTGGCAGTACCGGGGATTGAAGTCAGGGGCATTCTACCTCTGAGGTATACCCCCAGCCCTATTTTTTATTCTTTATTTTGAAACTGGGTCTCACTAAGTTGCGGAGTGCCTCACTAGGTAGCTGAGGCTGGCCGCGAACCCGGATCCTCCGGTCTCAGCCTCTCGAATGCTGGGATTACAAGCGTGCGCCACCACGCCCGGCTTGGATTTTTCTTTGCTTAGCCCAAGGATTGGAGTCATTATCTATTCTTTCTGCAAGTCCTATCTACCCTCCGCCACATAACTGATGCTGTCTTACATGTTGGAAATACGGGGCAGAAGAAATGAAATCCTCACCATCCTGACACATCTGTGGAAAGAGAGAGGAAAGCAAAGAAGGAAAAATGCAGGGGAAGGGAGCCGGGGCTGGGGCGGAGAGCATCGTGATCTGGGAGTGCAGTTATCATGGTGTGAACCTGGACCCCGGGAGGAGAGGGAGCCAGGGGTGTCTGGAGGGGCAGCGAGGACCCCATGGGATCAGTGCAGTCTTTTGTGAACTTGCCTAATTCTTTGTGTTTCCTGATGCACATCTAGCCATGCCCCCAAAACATAAAAAAATTAAGCAAATGAATCCTCTTGTTTGGCATTTTTTAAATTTGCGGTACTGGGGATTGAACTCAGGAGCATTCTACCTCGGAGCTACACTCCTAGTTCTATTTTTTCTTCTTTATTTTGAAGCAGGGTCTCACTAAGTTGCAGAGCGCCTCCCTAAGTAGAGGAGGCTGACCACCAACCCAGATCCTCCAGTCTCAGCCTCCCAAGCCTGGGATTATTTACTTGCCATTTTAAAAACAACATTTAGTAATTATACGTAGGTGTGGATTACAAAGTGAGGTTTTGATTCATGTAAATTGTGCGCAACAAATCAGGGTAGTTAGCACAGAGATTATCTCAAGCATTTACGACGTCTTTGTGTTGGGAACATTTCAAAATCCTCTCTTCTAGCTATTTTGAAATATGTGATAAATTATCGTTACCTATGGTCACTCTACTGTGCTGTGGAGACTAGAACTGAATCTATTTTTTTATTATGCATTTCTTCTTCATTCGCCTCTTTCTATAAACTGTAAAAATGCAAAGAGCCGCAGGCTACTAAAAGGAAGCTGAAATGAGATGGAAATAAAACCCTTACCTCCAGCCAGCCAGAGCAGGATTAATGCAGCCCTCAGATGCTTATGACGGTCATGGCGCCCGGGAGGACCTCGTGCAGTTCCAGTGTTCCAAGTGTTAGCGGGTGCTGGGGACTTTGTGCGAGGCAGCTGTGCAGGGATGAGGCCGTGCTCATTCTGGTCCAGGAAAGGAGTCCCACAGCGCTCTCAGGCTGCTGCGCTAGGTGCTGTAGAGAACAGGATGTGTGGTTCAGCCTGCACAGGTCGAGGAGTTCTCGTCTTGAGCTGAGCTCCAATCCTACTGCCTCTGAATTTTTCCTTCTATTTCTAAACTCTTAAAAATTGTGCTCAGTCCTCTGTAGGGAAAGGGGGAAGATGGGGAGGCCACGTGCTGTGTGCACGTATGTCAATGTCAACATGATTTACATTATGATGTGAGGTGATAATGCACTAATAAAAGCACAGTAAAAATAAATATTGAGCCGGGCATGGTGGTGCATGCTTGTAATCCCAGTACTTGGGAGGCTGAGACCTGAGGATCCGAGTTTGCGGCCAGCCTCAGCTACTTAGTGAAGCCCTGTTTCAAAGACAAAAATTAGAATAAAAAATAGGACTGGGGATGTAGCTTGGAGGTAGAAAGTCCCTGGGTTCAATCCCCAGTACTGCAAAAAAAAAAAAAAAAAAAAAAAAAAAAACACCAAAAAACTTGAAAAAATATTTCCTTGTCATACTGTGTTGTGTCATGGTTTTCTTTGTATCCTAATGAGCTTTGGCAAGGTCTCGCCTCTCTGCTTTAGTTTCCTCCTGGACATTGCCAGTTCAGTGGCTCACGCATCATAGATTCTTGAGGACCCCAATGTGCTGAGAACACTTAGTTCAGCACTCTGCCATGGCAGTCATTGGTTGCCATGACTCCTGTCACGGTGCTCTGGGATGCAGGGCTTGCTGGGGGAGCTGGCATGAGGAGAGGGCTTTGCTGGCTTTAATTCTGGCCCCGGTTATGGCAGCATCCTTGGACGGCAACCATTCTATGGTCTACTGCAAATGTTCCCCCTGGGCCCTGGCCAACGACTGAGATCCTGGTGCCCCAGGGTCTGCTCCTTCCTCGCATCAGCCAGCAGCTACCTGCACTCACCTCCTTTACCCTTCTGGAATGTTCCACTCTGGAATGGCCTCTCCAGGAGCAGGAGGGGAATGGTAGGGGGCTGCCCCGGTGGGCTGTGGTGACTTTGGTTTAGTTCCTCTTCTGCTTCCCTAGCCCATTTCTGGTCCTTCAGTTCTTGGTGACAGCACCTGCTGAGCCCACTGGCTCCAGTGACCACGTGCATCTTGCTCTCTCTGTCGCTCTCCTCGGAGGCTCCTCCCATGTGGGCTGGCCACTGTCCAGGGTTCAGTGTGGCTTTTATGATGTGCATGTAGGTACCTCCAAATATTTCGGTATGCACAGAGCCACCTTACAGGCTGTCTCCAGCCTTATTCTCCTCCCCAATAAATTCAGTGGGTTTGTCTAATTTATGTAGAAACATCCAGTAATACAGTGTTCTAGGTCTCATTTCAATAATTATTGCTGTGCTGGAGTTGTAGCTCAGTGGTAGAGGATTGCCCTAGCATATGGGGGGTTCTGGGTTTGATCCTTAGCAACACACACATACACAGACACACACATTAATTATTGCCTTTAAGCCCTTTGCCTAGGCACCAAACTGGCGCACACACACACACACACACACACACACACACACACACACTCATTATTGCCTTTAAGTCCTTTTTAATAACTGGCTCACTTTTTAAAAGAGACATATCCCATGAGATTCTGGACACTTGTGGCTGAGCTGGGTACAGGGGAAAGACATGTTGGAAGTTGGCTCCTTTTTGCCTACAAGGAAAGATCACAATGTAATCCACCCAGACCTGCTAAAGGTGGTGCTTTGGCAAAGGGTCTGTAGGGAGTTTCCTTCTCACATTGAATATGATTACCTGGATGTATACAGCTAATGTCCCTGCAGTAGAACCCCAGTCCTGCTCGCAGGTCCACTGTGGGTTCAATCCTTCTTAGTGTTGCCCTACATCTCCTGGAAGGGGTCAGGAATGCCCTAATAATAAAGGAGAGATCCTGGGAGCTCAAATCACAGCCTGTCTGATGGTAATCACAGCTCATTTCTGTTGCCTACTCAGCGTGTAGAGCATATTCTAGGTTCTTCATTTATGTCAACCTCCTGACTCTTTACATCAAATGTGGGCTTGGTGACATCTTGCTATTTGCTTTTTTTTTTTTTTTTTTTTTTTTGTGGAACTGAGGACTGAACCCAGGGGCATTCTACCTCTGAGCTACACCCCCAGCCCTATTTTTTTTATTTTGAAACAGGGTCTCACTAAGTTGCAGAGGGTCTCACTAAGTAGCTGAGGCTGGCCGTGAACCTGGATCCTCCGGTCTCAGCCTCTCAAGTACTTGCTCTCTGCTTTATAGATGAAGGAACTAAGCCACAGAGCTCAAGCTGGGCACACATATTGCAGAAGGCAGAACCTGGATGCATGCTTCGGCAGTGTGGACCACACCCGGAATCACTGCACCGCCAAAATGATCCTTTATGCCCTCTGAGTTGGTCCATCAGTACAAGGCAGTGCACCTGCTTTGTGTGCATAAATAGATTGAAAGTTTCTGTTTTCTGATAGTTGAAGAAAATTGTTCCTATCCTTGAAGTGGACTTGACATGTGCTGTCAGCAGAATGTTAGAAGTATCCTACTTCTAGTTAGCCCTTTGCAGGTTTCTGCTGAGGAGAGGCAAGTTGAACAGGAAGCTCACGATGAGGTAAGACTGAAGAGCAGTGTCAGCCTCTTCTGCTCTCAGATGTTTGTTTACAGGACACGGTTCAAAAATGGTCCTTGTACATGGTAGTGTATTGGATGTAATGGTGTGTTTCTAGGCATCTTGACGACAAGGCTGTTGCCATAGTGTTGCTTTGGTCCTTGGGTCCTGAAGAGCATGTGGTTTCAGAAGTGCTGTGAAGATATTATAGAGAATTTGGTCCATGGATTATTTGGGGAAGGAGGTGTACTTGGAGATCAGCATTCCTGTTTTGAAGATTCAAATGGCAAGCAGCTCCTCAATGCAGCAGGACAACCACCCAGTATTTTCTGTCCCTTGGGACAGTATCTGAGAGTTGTGCAGAAAGCAGGATTGGGCAGAAGGAGGAATTGCAATAGAAGCTCGGATTGATCCTTAAGAATATGCAATGCACACACAATGGAATTCTACTCCGCCATAAAGGAGAACAAAATTATGCCATTTGCAGGGAAGTGGATGGAATTAGAGAAGATTATGTTGAGATTAGCCAGTTTCAGAAAGTGAGGGGTCTTATGTTTTCTCTCCTATGTGGGAACAAGAGAGAAATTGGGATACAAGAGGTTCTCCAGATAAATGAGAAACCCTAGTGGAGTGATGGAGGAGGTCTAGGGGAGGCGGGTAGGAGACTTGATGAAGGAACCACTTCAACTGATGCTTAATACATACATGAAACTGTCAATGTTGATCTCAAAATCATGTATGGGCATCAGCTCCCGGGGGGAAGCTCACCACGTGCCGTATGCATGTGGATCCCTCTCACTCTGAACTTCATTCTGATGTGTAATTACAATGCACCAACAGACATATATCAAAACAAGAATTGCAGCCGGGCGTGGTGGCGCATGCTTGTAATCCTAGCATTCGGGAGGCTGAGACCGGAGGATCCGGGTTCACGGCCAGCCTCAGCTACATAGTGAGGCACTCCACAACTTAGCAAGACCTGGTTTCAAAATAAAGAATAAAAAATAGGGCTGGGGGTGTAGCTCGGAGGTAGAATGCCCCTGAGTTCAATCCTCAGTACCGCAAAAAAAACCAAACAACAACAATAACAACAACAACAAAAACCCCAACAAAACAAAACAAACAAACAAGAATTGCCTAACGGAGGCTTAAAGGACAGGTCTCTGTACCTCTCACCAAACTGTCATTGGATTCAGGCTGTCCCCAGGGAGAGGGTGTGGCCAGGCGTGTGCCCCCTGATCTAGTATCATTCCTGGAGATGGACTTAGCATCGAGCTTTGAGTTGCGATTCATCCAGCTGCAGGAATGAGCACCTCATCCCCGAAGCAGAAGCCTGCAGCACCCTGTAGCACCCATGTCAGGAGGGGGAGCACCAGAACTGAGCAGTCTCTAGCTGGTGTTGCTCAAAGTTCCTGGACTGCAAACATTACCAATCCTTGAGGAGATGAGGAACTTGCAACATGAGGCTTCCTTCATAGAAAGTCCTGCTGTAAGAAAAAGAAGGCTGAACCAAACGAGTGCCAAAGGATACTGTGACTTATATTCTGGTTCCAAGTGTCTTATCCGGGGACAGTTTGCAAACTGGCACCCAACAGCAAGCCACTCTTTATATAGCTCTGCTGTGAATGAGCTCCCTTCCCTTGATACTGAAAGAAACCATTCTGAGTCATTTACTTACATTTGGGAAGTCAGCCTTTCTTTGACTTCTAGAGTCTGAGAGGTAAAACTTTGTTTTACTCTCTGCTTTCCTAACAGACTGTTTCTTTTCCCTTTTTTCCCCTCAAGGGTGGGGAGGTTGATTTATCTTAGTAGATCCTGTCAGATCACGTCTAACTACATATATTTGCTCTTCCCAAATGTCCAATCTTTGTCAGTTGAGAAATATTTGAAGTGCTGACAAGGCTCTTATGGACAACTCACCTATCACTGCAGAATCTGTAGGATTAATTCTTCTTAATTATGTTGGTGCTGGGCCATCATTCACATTTATTGATGCTGTCTGGTCATGTCTGGAAGATTTATAGGTATCTATATTCATCCTACACAGAAGAGACTACAAATAACTTTGCTATCTTTTGAGCATCCTTTTGCAGGAGACAGATGTTGTACAATTAGTATAGAAAGCTTTTTAATAAATAAGTGTTTGCTTCTCCGAGTTTCTTCTCTGGGGTATTGGAGAGAGAGTTTGGAAATTTGAGATTGTTTCTGTAATTCTTTTCACTTTCCCTTTTCCTATTTTTTTTTTAGCTGAATTAAAAACTCATTCTTTAGTCCAAATGTTTCATTTCCTGTGTGGGGAATTTTCTTGAAAATTATATACAAGTTCACGAGGAAGAATTTAATCATTTTTATGTATGTGGCCCTTGGACTGCACATTATCAAATGTGCAATGACTGGATTTCAGACCACCAGAAGAAATCCAGTGTGAATCCCAAATCAGAGACTCATGAGAGGTTGGAGCTAAAATGAACCTTGACTAGCCTGGTATGTTTTTCCTGGTTGGGTGTCTTTGTTCTTACAGATGGTGATTCTTAGGCTTATCTTGTTTTAAAAACCAGACACGTCATCCTTCCTTCATCTGGAGAAGGGTAGAAACCTGGGCATGAACAGTCGAGTCTTCATGCTCTCAGTCTCCCAGGTGTTCATTGACGGGGTGCTAACTGTATTGGTCAGCACTCTTACAGCTATAATCTAAAAGACTAACCATGTAACTTAGAGGAAAGATGATTTGTTTTCTTATGGTTTTGGGTTCAGTCCACACGAGGTCAGGGACTGCAGATCTCCAGGTCATGGCGGCAGGAGGCAGAGAGAGGGAGGGCACATGGAAGCTGAAAGCGAGAGTGAGAGTAGGGGAGGAGGAACCATTTATATAATCACCAAGGCTATACCCTAGGGTCACCTCTGGAGTCCAGCCACACCCTACCAGCCTGCTGGGTACCACCTAGGTAAATCCACTTCCGGGATTACAGCCTTCATGACTCCATTATATAAGCCCTGAATATTAATAAAAGAGCTCTTTAGGGGACATTTTTTTTTTGTGGTACTGGGGATTGAACTCAGGGGCATTCTACCTTCGAGCTATACACCCAGCCCTATTTTTTATTCTTTATTTTGAAACCAGGTCTCACTAAGTTGTGGAGTGCCTCACTAGGTAGCTGAGGCTGGCCGCGAACCCGGATCCTCTGGTCTCAGCCTCCCAAATGCTGGGATTACAAGCGTGCGCCACCACGCCTGGCTTTTAGGGGACATTTTTATGTCTAACTGTAACACTAATGGAAGCCATGGGTGAGGAACGTGACACCAGAGGTGATGGGGCTGGCTGACCCAAATATTTGAATAGGAAGTACTTGAATGGGAACTGTGCTAAGACCTGGGCTGGGCTCTCAGCAGCATCATCTTAAAAAACTTCACTCTCATTGTATATAGTAAGTATTAGTATCCTAATCGCTATGAGAAAACAGACCCAGGGAGGCTTGCTAACTTGACCAAGATAGTGTGAATGGTAAGCAGGAGTCAGGGGCTGACCCGGACGTTCTGGGTGAAGACCCCTGCTCCTCTCCTCTTTCCTGGAGGAAGACCCATCAGGAGATGTGCAGTGCCACCTGCCTCTTCCCTGGGAAGCCATGTGATGTAATGCGTGTGTGGGCATCCAGAGACGTCATAAGCATGGCGGCTTGGCAACCTGAGTATAGCTCTCATTGTGTAAGAAAAAGATAATAAAATGGGGGGGAGAAAGGGGAGCTAGAGAAAGAAAAGTGGGAGAAAGTGATGAACAGCCAGGGATGGAAGAAGAAGAGCCTGATTAATGGTGACATGCTCTTGGGAAGGGACAAAACGTTTAAGACCTGAGATGCCTGGACCAGAAGTGGATGTGGCATCCACAAATAATGAGGATGCAGACTCCATCGATGGTAGCTGTGGTCTGCATTTCTGGAATCTTCTGAGAGAATCACATCAGAATATACATGTCTGGAAAGAAAGCAGCCATGGAGAGCTGGCTCTCCCCAAATCACTTCCCTACAGGTAT
Organism: Graphiurus murinus; assembly: GCA_004027655.1. Taxonomy (NCBI): domain Eukaryota; kingdom Metazoa; phylum Chordata; class Mammalia; order Rodentia; family Gliridae; genus Graphiurus; species Graphiurus murinus. The sequence continues at coordinate 49,727 of PVLC010002577.1, forward strand.
CAGAAGGTAGGAAGTGCAACTTATCAGTACCCTGTCCCTCCCTCCCCATGTCAAGCTTTTGTGAAGGTTGTTGAAGAATCTATTTGAGCTCAATAACTGGGCTCAAGTCTCTGCCTTTTAGGCTAGCGTTTCCTGGCTGTTATCCTGTCCAGATTTTCCCAATTTCCTCATTTACACAGATTACTAGGTACAGGTTGAGTATCCCTAATCTGAAAACCTGAAATCCCAAATGCTCCCAAATCCAAAACATTTGAGCACTATGATGCCGCATTTAGAAGCCTTCACAATTGATTTCATGTGTTGGGTCATGGTCAAAATGTGGACACACTCGAAATATTGCATGAAATTACCTTCAGGCTATGTGTATATGAAACACAAGTGAGTTTTGTGTTTAGAGTAGGTTCCATCCCCAAGATATGTCATTCTGTATATGTGAATATCCCCAAATCTGAACAAATTGGAAATACTTCTGGCCTCCAGCATTTTGGATAAAGGATATTCAACCTGTATAAATGTACTGACTCCTGGTTTCCAGGAGATGACCAGTCTTCACACACCCAAGCCTTTAGCTGTAATTTGGAATGGAGAAGTTCTGATAAACGAAGATTTATTAAGCAATATATATTGAACTTTAACCAATCTTGAAGATTCAGGGCATTATCTTGTTATTCAGAGCTATGGGGACCTGTAGATAGAGTTATCTGTGTTCTCAATGACCCCAGGTCACTGACTCTTTCCAATTTTGTCTGCTTTTAGTATTCTCATTTCTTTTCTAACAATTACATATTTTTTTTTTTGTAGTACCAGAGATTGAACTCAGGGACATTCTACCTCCGAGCTACACCCCCAGTCCTATTTTTATTCTTTATTTTGAAACAGGGTCTCATTAAGTTGTAGAGAGCCTCACTAAGTAGCTGAGGCTGGACCCAAACCCACATCCTCCAGTCTCAGCCTCCCAAGTACTGGGATTACAAGCGTGTGCCACCATGCCCGGCACAGTTACACATTTTAAAAGTACAACTCACCACTCTCTTTTTTCCTCTACATTCTCCCTTTATAATCTGCTTTTGTATCACAAAGATTATGATATTAATTATGTTTTATGCACCATTTTAAGGTAATGGACTGTCAGTGCCTGAGGGTTATTTTATTCTTCCTCTGCAAAGTGCAAATCCTGATTGTCATTACACAGTTATCTCTTAAATAAAATGAAAGATACGGCTAGAAATTTAAATAGGTTTTCATTTGAACACATTGCTTCCAAAGGAGAAATCAATGTAATTATCCCAATTATGACTACGCAAATAATTGTCTAATGACTCGTCTGCCTTCCCTGCTAGATAATAACTCTGTAAGAGAAGACCCTGGTGTTTGTTGTTCTCAACACTTAATTCTTATTCCCACTTTGATCAATTTATTTGTACCCACTACATATCAGGTTCTCTTCATGTAATGGTGGAAAGAAAGTCCCCACTCTAATAGGTTTTACCTTTTCTGATCAAAGTAGAGATAAACAGACATGTAGTTATGAGATGCCAGGGTGCTGAAGATTAGAAGGGTGTGGGGCACGGAGGGAGAGTGGGGTGCTGGATTATTATGTCGCTGGTGGCTGCTGTGATTATGTAGTCACCCGTGGCTCTGTTATAGATGTCACACTGTCTGGACATCTACCTGCTGACTGCCCACATGGGGTTGTGTAAATAAAGATCACAGATAAATAAAATATCTTTTCGCCTCAAACCCAGAAGCAAATTTATGGTTACCCAGTGCCAGAAAATCATTGACATTTCCCAGCAGGTGGGATTAAAGACAATAAAGTGCAGAAGTTTAGGAGAAGGATGAAGAGGTCTAGCCAGGAGGGAGGAGAGGAGGGAGGCCCAGCAGTCAGCCTCTGGCTTGCTGAGGTCTCCTGGGCCTCCTGGACACAGCTGGCAGATGTGAGCTTCCTGTTTGTACCTGACACTCCATCTACAGGCCGTTCATGGCTGGGATCCCCTTGGAGGCCAGCCCTTGGACGAGGGGCTGCCTGGCCCCCGGGAGAGCCACCTGCCTCTGCGGATTCACGTTCCCTCAGTGACCAGCATCCTAGCTTCAGGATGGGGCCACACCCGAGATCCATTTCCAGTCCGGGCTCCCTCAGGAACAGCCAAGGCTGGGGCTTCCCTTGGAGCCTCACCTCGGCTTGATGGACCCCATCCCCTCTCTTCCTCGTCCCCTGCCCCTTGCTGTTCTCGCCTGTGAACACTTCCACTTGTCCCAAGTCCTCAGCCCACGTCTGCTTCTGGAAACTCTGAATGACAATGCAGCCGAGAGCTTGGGCCCAAAGCCGGAAGGTCTGAGATGCTCCATTATTTAGTGACCGATGTCCTGGCTGATGTTTCCTCGCGTCTTTGCAGTGGCGTGATGACTGTGTTATTTTGCCTACCTCCTCTTCTCACCATCAGGGAGGTGGGGAGTCCTGACCTCGGGTTCTGGGATGGCTAGCACGTGGCACCCAGCACCAGGCAGATGAGACCCATAGCAGGTGAAACTTCGTGGGCCTGCAGCCCAAGGGGGAGGGAGTCACTTGGCACACGAGGCCTCAGGGAGCTGCACTTGGGGGCCTTGCAGAGTGGCAGGGCTGTGAAGGCACACGGGGGTGTCCCTGGTCATGGGAGGATGACACCAGCTTATTGGTGTAATTCCACCCATGTTAGGGAACTGAAACCCGCTGCTCGTGTGTGAGCAGGACTGTACCTGGGCGTCCTGATAGAGGGATGTTTGGCTGGAGATCTGGTCTCTGAGAGGAGGGTGGTGGGGGGCACAGGGCTGGGCCCCTTGAAACCCCCTGAGTCGACCAGATGCCTACAGCATGTGCTGGTGAGCCTGAATTTCAGCCCTTGAACCACAGCGAGCCGTCCTCAGGAGACTGCAGGAATAACGTGAACAGGACAGGTAAGGGACAGGTTAGGATAGGCAAAGACAAGGACCCGTAAAACCAGAAAGCACCTCACAAGTGGACTCTGTTAAGAGGAGAGCAGGAGGCTGTCAAATCCACAACTTGCTTCTTTCCCTACCTGCTTAGAGCTACTCGTGTGTGTGTGTGTGTGTGTGTGTGTGTGTGTGTGTGTGTGTGTGTGTGTTACTGGGGATTGAACCCAGGAGCATTCTACCTCTGAGCTACATCCCCCAGCCCAATTTTTATTCTTTATTTTGAAACAGGGTCTCACTAAGTTGTGGAGAGCCTCACTAAGTAGCTGAGGCTGGCCAGGAACCTGCGATCCTCCTGTCTCAGCCTCCCAAGTGCTGGAATTACAAGCATGTGCCACCATGCCTGGCTTCAAGTTTCAGTTCTGCTTGATAGTTACGCATTGGTTTTCCAAGTCTCCTGCTGTGTGAGTTGAATTGGAAACATCTAGGTGTTTCTTGCTCGTCTGTGATTTTGTGTCCCTCTGCCTCTCTGCCGAGTGGGGCAAGGCTGAGACCTATGGTATGAAGAACAACCGTGTACTTTGATTGTTTTCTTTTTTCTCCCAAGCCAAATGAAACCTTTCCAAATAACTCAGGGTGAGGAGGGAGAGTCACATTAGTAACAGATGTAAAAAAAAGACAGGGGGGGGAATACAATTCCAAATTTTAATTAAAACATTATTTTATTATTTTTTTACGGTACTGGGGATTGAACCCAGGGGCATTCTACCTCCAGCTCCATTTTTTTATTCTTTATTTTGAAACAGGGTCTCACTAAGTTGCAGAGAGCCTCACTAAGTAGTTGAGGCTGGCCTCGAACCCGGATCCTCTGATCTCAGCCTCCCAAGTACTGGGATTACAAGCGTGCGCCACCACGCCCGGCTTAAAAGATCCTTTTTATGTTCATTTGTCACAATGCGTTCTCTTAGATAAATGCTTCAAATGAAAACTAGGGTGTAGCTCTACTCCCCAAATGTGATAGCACTCGAGGTCTCCCAGAGAGACCCCGCCGCCTCTGGAGGTGGAGCACCGTGAGGGGAGATGCAGCCGGGGAAGCGTTTTATTTGGGTGGAAACAGATGCCTTTCAGAGCTTTTGGAGGAAACTTTACTCTTGACTTCTACAGAAAGATTAAAGAAAGAAGCGCTGAAGGAATGCTTTATGGATTCACAGATGAGGGAGAAAGCAGAATACAAATGGAGAAAACTTTGAGTCCACAGTCGAAGGACCAGATTTGAGTCCCGAGTCTATCAGTTACTAACTTGTGCAAACGCAAGCAACTAATTCATTCTCCTTGAAATGCCATTCTCTTATTTATGAAATGAATATACTGCTGTCTAGTACTAGTGGGTGATCCCTATTAATCCCACCGGATTGGAAAGATCAGATGATACACGATAAGAAAGAATGTTGTTTTAAGAACTGTATGTGCATTATCTATTTTATGTTTTATTACGCTCAGCAGCAGTCTACGGGATAGTGTGGCCCATAGGAGTTCTATTTACGTGAGACTCTGAGAAAGGATGAAAAACATATATTTTAGATTTCATCTCTCCCCACATCAAATATTGCTAGATGACAGAATTTAGTTCTTTTCCTAAAGAGACGGAAGGTGGACTTGGAGGAGAAGCAGGTGGAGAACAGGCCGTTGTCACTTTGCCATGCAGGGGGACTTGAGGTGGCCCCTGGCACAGCAGGTCACTTAAGGGCTGGGTTGACCAGGGGGTTGCTGAAGGACGGTTAGCCAGAGACAAGGTGGCCTGACATCGTTCTTCCCTGTTCAGAGTCACCCAGGCACTCTGGACGTGCAGGAGCAGGTTCTAGAGGGGAGCGGGTCTGTTGACTCTGGCTCCTTACAGGGCAATACCTCGCAATCTCCAGAGTTCACAGAAGAGCAGAGTACTTGGGGTCGGGGCAGGCAGGCTTAAATTACAGGTGCTTACAGGAGAAATGTGAGGGGAACAGCTGTGGAAGCCCTGTGACAGGCAGGGCACTAAGGTCCAGAGGCAAGGGAGCTGGGGACAGGCAACTCTGAGTCAGCTCCCAGCCACAGTGACATCCTGCCACCGTGTGCCGGCTGGTGCCACTGTGTGAGTGTGTGCTGTGCCCGTGGGTGACTCACAATTAAGTGGAGCCCCACTAAGCACTCAGGTAGGCCCTGTCCTGGGGCGCACCGGCAAGGAACACTTAGCAGGCTCAATGGAGGGCCAGCTGAAAATGGCAATGACCGCCCCCAGTTCACGGAGCTGAGAACACAACTGCACGCCGCAGGGCTAGACCCCGAGCAGACGGGTGCTGAGGAAGAACGTCCTTGGTGCTAAGTCCCACCTGCTCAGGCTCCAGCGGGAGACTGCAGGGCCCACGTCCCTTCTGCAGCCGTGTCTGCCCTGTTGAACCTGGGCCTCCTCGGGAGGAGTCATGGCCAGGATTGTCTTCCTGAGATTGCCGGCTAGTCAGTGCCCCAGAGAGGCCATGCAGAGATGTCCAGCAGGCTTCTTAATTTCTTGTTGTATTTTGATTGACCAGTAATAGTTTTATACAACTTTATAGGGTCCAAAGTGCTGTTTGGTCTATGTATACATTGTGCAGTGATCAAATCAGGGTGATTAGCATGTCCTTCACCTTATCAGACAAAGGGGAGAGAGGCCAGTTGAATAGCGGAAGGGGACAGGGGAGGGAGGGAAGAAGGGGGCTCGAGGAAGGCAAGAGTTCAAATAAAGTCGTGTCTATATCAGAAGATGTCACTACCAATATCAGGCAGGACAAGCTATTCATAAATTCATTCACTCAAATATTTGTACACTACTACCATGAGCAGACACCACGCTCTTCTCGGCATGATAAACATGGCAGTGTGTAAAACAGACAGAAGAGCTGCCTTTGTGGGTGAAAGATAAGAAATGAAGAAGCAACACCATGCTTTTCAGCAGATGCTAAGTGTTATGGAGATAACGAAACTCAGGAAAAGGAAATGGAGATTGTGACAGAGATGGGACAGGTGACATTTTAACATGGTGGTTAGTAGAGGTGTCTCTGGGAAGAATAGGTCCTTAAGGGTGTCTGACTTGTCGGTGAGCAAGGAGGAGTTGAGACAATGTGACGTGTGACCTGGCCACACCATTGATGCTATCAGCTGGTGATCTGGGCTAATCCATGGATCCATATTGGCTGGTGTCCTGGGCTTCCTCGTTGATCCATATCAGTTGGTGTCCTTGGCTTTTTCATTGATCTATATTGGCTGGTGTTCTGGGTTGCTTCATTGATCTATATCAACTGGGGTCCTGGGCCACTCCATTGAGTCACATCAGCTGGTGGCCTGGGCCTCTTCATTGATCCATATGCTGGTGACTTGAACTTCTTCATTGATCCATGCCAGCTGTTCACCTGGTCCACTTCCTTGATCCATGCCAGCTGGTGACGTGGACCACCCCATTGATCCATACCGGCTGGTGTCTGGGCCACCCCATCAGTACTACTCCCAATTCTTTCATCCTTGCAGGGGGGCATCTTACCTGCTTTACCTGCCTTACCTCCTTGTCAAGCCCCATGGGTGGGAGAGGACAAATCCCTGGTGGGTGACAATGTGCCATTTGAATATCAGTTACCAGTAAAGCGTGACAGCGACATTTTGTGGGAATAAATGAAAATGTTCAAAGGCAATGACAGACCCCAGAGACTTTTTCTGAACGTTTGAATATGCATACAAGAATAGAGCCCTCAAAAAAGTTCAAGCGAGCAATCAGACAAGGCAAAAGTCAGCAACTAGTAATTCCAAATTAATCGGTCTGCTTGAAGGAGACTCAGCAGGTTAGACCCAGAAGCAGTGTTAGCCATGGGTCTGTGATTCTGAAAGAAGCTAAAGAGGGACGATCCAGTGAGCATGTGTGAGAGCCCGGTGGCCCTGCGCCTGCCCTGGTGCATCTAAAGGAAACAAGAGCAGGCAGGAGTCCAGTACTGGGAGAAATGTGTCCAGATACCTTCCCCAAACAAACAAGCAAGCAAACAAACAAACACCTAGAACAATTCGAGACTCTCACCTTCCCTCTATCCAAGTGCTAACCTCTGGGAGTAGGGGCTGGGGGAGAAGTCTTACATACACGAGGATAGACTTGATAATTTACCTAAATCCACAAGTAATTTGCACAAACACGCTCTGAGGTGGGCGTTAAGCTTTGAGTTGGTCCACATATGGATTCAAATGCAGATGAGGCTCATCTGGCCCTTTCAACCATATTCAAGGGTTGTGTTCAAGAGGCTGACTATAAGCCAGGAGCGGGGCACCAGGCAATGAAATGTAACTGGAAATGCCAAAATAACACCTTGCATGAGAATTTTATTCATAGTTGCATAATTCTGTTAAAGTCGAACCTTTGGTTTCCACCAGCCTGGTGGGCCATGCCTACAGTGGACGGGTGTACACTCTCACCGTGGATGGAGAATGTGCCTATACAAGACCGCAGCGCGGAGCTAAAGAACAGGTGGCGGGAGGCTGGGAGCTGGGCATTAGGGGCAGTAGGGATTTGACGAGAAGGCAAGGTGATGGGCCAGGGGTGTGGCAAGTCTGGTTTACATGCTGCACCCCGATTCATCCCTTCCTGCTCCCCAGGGCCCACTGCCCCTGGACTCTGATTCCTGCACACTCAGCGACTAGTGTCATAAACAGTCCTCGGTCCAGAAGGAGCAGCAGGAGAGTTGAGGAAAGGGGCTGGGGTACAGGGGATGGAGGGGGCACGTGGGGAGCAGAGCCGTTACTCAGCAGTGTGAGATGCCTTCCACATCCTCCAGACGACTCCTCCCGTAAGTGGAGGACTGGGTAGGAGTTCCATTCCACAGAGAGGAAAATGGAGGCCCGACCCTCTTGAGCATGCTGTTGCCCCACAGGAATCAAATAGGTCCGGAGCAGCTGGAGCCCTCTGCCCAGAAGGGAACACCCTCCTGCAGGAACTGCCAGAGCAGGGGGTGAAGGACCCATGTAAAGCACGCGGATGTCACCTGGTCCTGTGCCCGTGATGGGTGTCATTGGAAGGAAGCTGGTGGGGAAGAGCCCCGTGGGTGGGTGGCTCGGGCGGAGCATAGAAGACGTGGAATGTGCACAGAAGGAAGGAAGGGGCAGATTAGAGCATCCTGCTGAGGATCCGGATGCACCATCTCCCTCTGGGACAAGCCTGGGGGGAGGGGAGCAGGCTGGACCCCAGCCAGGTTCCATAAGATCCTTTCCCAGAAAGTTGAGCAACTAGGGTTCTGACCCCGTGGAAGCCACTCTTTAGGAAAATCCCTCTGGGAGCAGATTGAAAGATTTTTTGCAGGAAGGAGAAGATAGAGGGCAGGAAGGCCAGATAGGAGCTTCTGAGGCAGCCTTGGCAGAGGTGTGACAAAAGATCTAGGAAAGGGAAGGTGTCATAGGACTGTGGAGAGGCTGGCTGGAAAGGCATGGGGATCCCTTTTCTAATATGGAGGGAGAGCAGAGACCTCTGGGGTTCAAGGTTAGGAGAAAGGTTGTTCATTACATAAAATGGAATCTTGAATAAAAATTGAGGGTTTTAGAAAAAATAAGGCATAGTGCTTCTTATTACTTGATAGATTCTATCAAGTGTATATCTTGACTTGCCATTTATGTTTCAGTAATTACAGAAATTGGGATCGTGACTGTTTTCTGGTTCTCATTTCAAATGACAATTCTGCAATATCATCATTTTTTTGATGATTTTGCAGTTCAGAAAACCACCATCCTCTGAGGAGACCCCACTAATATAAGTAGTGTGTGTGTGTGTGTGTGTGTGTGTACAAGTGCACATGTGTGTTACTAGGGATCAAACCCAGGGGCATTCTACCTCTGAGCTATACCCCCAGCCCTATTTTATTTTTATTTGGAAACAGGGTCTCACAAAGTCACTGAGCCTGCCCTTGAGCCTGTGATCCTCCTGTCTTAGCCTCCCAAGTACTGGGATTACAGTTGTATGCACCATGCCCGGCTCCAACAGAAGTATTTTGATTTGCTGGACTAGTGTTTTGTTTAATTGAATGAAGTAAGAATGCCACAGCAGTGTGCATGCCATAGTTGGCCACAGTTCTGGTCATTCCTTGTCACAGGGCAGTGGCTTGCTCATTCCTTACCTGAGTGGTCCCTGTAAGCGTTTGCCACTGCACCTGGCTGGCCCTGTGTTTGTAGAGCTATGGAAGATTCCCTTCCATAAGGTTGTTTCTGCCTCGGTGCCTGTGGTGGACATTGCTGGCTGGTTCCTAAAAGGGACTCAGGTTGGCTTCCTGTGTCTTACCCTTTCATCCTGCAGTGCCTGTGCTACAGGGAAAGGTGGAGGCTACAGGGGAGGGCACTTGTTAATCCAAACCTGAGCATGCTCCTACACCTTGCCCATGATTGGTTGAGGAAAAGTCATGTGACCTGGATGGCCAATGGCAAGGAAGAAGGAATTGCAAGAGACTTTTGCACAAGGAAGCACCTCACCAGGAGGGATAGCTGCTGGGAGCGCTGCACACAGTCTCTATTCAGTTACTCTGTGGAATAGCCTCCCCCTTGTCAACCGGGCAGGGAAGACAAGAGCCTCTGCTGATGCTGTCAGTGAGTCACGGCATTAACCAAGTCACAGGTCCACCCTCTCTGTAAATGCCCAAGTCTACAGTCAAAGCATTTCTTTAGTGTTCATACAGTTTTCATTAGTTTGGGTTCAGTCTTATCCTGTTTACAGCTCAAAGTATCCCAGTGTCCATCACCCTCATCCAACAGGTTATTAGCTTTATATGCAACAGATGCCTAAAGCAGTCCCCAACATGTCTTCTCTGTGCCACGTGCAAATCACAGAAGAATGAGCGGCGGCACACTTGCCTCTGAGGACCTTGTAGGAATTAGACATGCTACAAATGACCAGTCACAGGGAGGCACAACCTGTGTCCATTACCATGTGTCTTCCCTGGGAACAAAAGGAGAAGAAAGTAAAATTCTCTTGGATTTGGAAAAAAAAGGAGGAATAATTATATTTTTAATGGTGTCATTGAAAGTCTTACAAATATTAGATTAAAGTGTTAACAGCGCTAACTTTTCCATTTCCACCAACAATTTCTGAAGCAATGTTAAAAGCTCTAAATCAAAGCCAGGTTTAATTTTGTAAATGAATTTTGTATATACATATATATATGTGTGTGTGTGTGTGTGTGTGTGTGTGTGTGTGTGTGTGTGTCTGTGTATAAATAGACAGAAGGATAAAGATATAGACATGATTAGATAGACAGATTTAGGTGTTATCTCCCCCAAATTAATGCAATTGAAATTAGAGTATTTGATGGGTGTGGTGGCACGTGCTTGTAATCCCAGAATTTGGGAGGCTGAGACAGGAGGATCTGGGTTCGTGGCCAGCCTCAGCTGCTTAGTGAGGCACTCTGCAACTTAGTGAGACCCTGTTTCAAAATAAAGGATAAAAAATAGGGCTGGGGGTGTAGCTTGGAGGTAGAATGCCCCTGGGTTCCATCCCCCAGTACTGCAAAAAAAAAAAAAAAAAAAAAAAAAAAAAAAAAAAAAAAAAAAAAAAAAAGAAAAGAAAAAGAAAAAAAAAAGAAATTATGGTATTTAAAATCCTAAAAAGCTGGTGGCTATCTAACAAACTACCTAGTCACCTGCTTAATTTCATAATACCCTGTGTGTTTCCATAGTCTTTCCAAGTGAATATAGTAGTTTCTAGAATAAAAAGTAAAATTGGAAGCTACCCAAAGCCACACATAGTCATTATTCTAGCACAAAAACTATTTCTCCAGGAGATAACACAGGTCAAAGCGGTGTTAGGAACATGTCTTTGTAACGATAAAACTAGATTTTCTCTTTCCTGCCCCTAAACTTCGAGAGATCACATTGTATTTCATTATTTCCCATCACAGAGTCCCGAAGTAGATAACTGTATTCGTGATCCTGGAAGATACCCACAACTAGATGCTTTCCTTCTTTTGAACGCTTCGGAAACAGCAGGTGATGCTGTTAACGGAGTGGTGCGGAGCGCGTCTCTGCGGTTCACTGCCCTTGCAGGTTCCAACTGCCTGCTAACCTGGGCAGAAGTAAGAGATGACTCCATCAGAGGTCACTTCCGCCTCAGAGCCTGGGTGCGAGTGACAGAGCTGTGCAGGTGGACAGGCCCGCTGTGGATGCAGAAAGAAGAACCAGGAAGAGGCAGCTCAGCTCTCAGGGAAGACAGCATCCTGGAAACCAACACAGCCACTGGAGACCAAGGAGTGACCTCCGTTTCTCTAGTGGGATCTGACAAGGGCTGTTGCAGAGGTGATGCTGATGAGGTGCTTTAGGAAGAGGACACGGGTACTGCCCGAAGCCACGTGCTATCAGAACAACTGTTAATTAAAGTGGGGTTGGGAGAGATGGAGAAGGTCTTGTGTCTGCCGTCCTTGCACCAAATGGGGAGCCACTGGTGAGACTCTTAGGGGTTCCACAATCCCTTACAAGGGTGACTGAATACTGCATATCCTGCTTGTGAAGCTGGGCTTGGAGGAACCGGGAGGAAGGAGACTGAACTCTTCTGCAAAATTTTACATCTGATGAAATTTGGAGGTTGCATTGCGTGCCAAAGGATTCCATGACACGTGGAATTGAAGACTCTGAGGCAAGTCCACGGATGTGCAGGCATTGGCAGGACCAGGGGACAAAGATGTTGGGTAGAGACAGCAGCACTGTTGGAAGTGTTGCCTGGAGGATCCAGGAAGGGCTCTACTCTCCCCTTGACTGGGACAAACAGCTGGGAGATCCCAAGGGGACACCGCGCTCCTGGGGCCGGGCCCTCAGGTGACAGGTGCAATGAGCAAGTTCTCTGCTGGTGCTCCCCTTGGGATTGACCCCTAACTGCCCTCTTTCTCTGGGATCTGCTGACCCTCAACAACTCTTAACCTGTCTTTGTCCTATACAGAGCCGAATCATGTGCATTTACGTGTGTGTGTGTGTGTGTGTGTGTGTGTGTGTGTGTTCCTGCAGATTGAACCCAGGGACATTCTACCACTAAGCTACACCCCTAGCCCTTTTCATTTTTTTGTTTTTTCATTTCATGGGGTGTCAAGTACCCATTTTATTTATTTATTTATTTTTTATTATTACCAGTGCATTGTAATCATACATCTTTGTGAGGTACAAGCTGGTAAAGGCATCCATGCACACATCTCTCATTGAACCCTTCCCCAATTCCCGCCCCACTCCCTCCCCCTTCATTCTTCTCAAGTTCAGTTTAGCCCTCTTCATTTTTGAAACAGGGTCTCATGAAGTTGCTGAGGGTCTTGCTAAGTTGGCACACTGAGCCTCAAACCTGCGATCCTCCTGTCCCAGCCTCCCAAGTACTGGGGTTGCCCACAGGTGAGCACCACCATGGCCGGCGTGTGCGTTTACTCTTAAATGCTAACTGCAGATTTCCGTCTCTCCCGAGGCTCCTCTGCTTTAACGTAGAATCTGCTTTTGTACCTGAGCGAGGAATGGCTTCCACCCTACCTCATCCCAGCTCAGCCAGGTCCCTGTTGTGAAGGCCGGTGTCTCTCCTGTCCTCATTCCATTTACCGAGCGATGTGTAGAGGAGAGGGATTGACAGAAAAGGCCGCACGCACAGGGAGGTTTCTCATTTTGATTGAATTTTGGATTAAAGCACACTTCAGGGATTTATGATTAAGCAGTCATTCCAAATCTAAAGGGTTCCTGGTGTGGAACTGGAAGTACACTCCGCCACAATGGAGTGGAGCTGGGCTTTGTGTCGTACATAATAAATAAAAGAAAAGCCCTGTGTGAAGCTTATTTCCAATGTGATTTGACAAAGGTCAGTCCACATGAAAAAAAAATTCCAGTCTAGGCTTTGCTATAAATCTGGAGAAGAGTGAGGTGCGTGTGGGGGGAGCAGCTGGCTGGACACAGGTGCAGACCACGGTGCTGCAGCTCTCCCATCCGGTTCACCTCCCGGCCACGCGGGCGCTGCGGCTTTTGGCACTTGGGTTGTGGTGGGATGGATCCTGGCTAATGGCGCTGTGTGCCCCAAGTCCCCCCGCTGTGTCCTACAGACTCCCCGAAGAATGCAGATGGGAGTGAATCTCCTCCTTTGAGACTGCTCGTGCCTAAATGAACTCTTGGCAGTTGCTCATAAATTATCATGACTTCTTTAGGGTTGCACATGTAAAAGTGGAAAAAAAACCAAGAAATGGCTCCCCCACCTTTTTTGTTTCTTTCTTCACAACTTAGCCTTAATCCCACTGGTGAGCTGCACCAGGGAGTGTCCGAGCCAGCACAGAGGCAGCAGTTACGGTAGCCCAGCACTGGCGACAGGGTCTCAGCAGGGGGGACGGACCTGGCCTGGTGCCGGGTGTTGGTGTCTGAGGGAGCTAGGAAGACATCTCCGTGGCGCTGGGGGGACAGTCTTGCCAGAGATTGATCACTCACAAAGGCTGATCGATTAAGCAAATATGGTAAAGATAAGTCAAGTTTCTTATAGCAGAAGAGGGTTACCAATAGGGAGTTACAGGTATGGAAGGGAAAAAAACAAACTAAGTCCTGTGATGTTGGATTGAAATTGGAGCTATTTGTAAAAGCAAATAATTCTGTAAAATTTAACTGGCATACATATATAGGATAGGCATGCACATTCATGTAGTCAAAGAAATAAACCCAGAGTAGCTGTGTGCATTATGTGTCTCCCTAGCTCTGTCTCCCCAGAGGACTTGTGAGCAGGGACACCCCCAGTGAGCATCCAAGAGCCAGAGTCATGCGCGGGATCAGAGAGAGCTTCCGACAACGGAAGGAATGAAGAGCATGTGACCCTGGGCCATGCAAAGAGAAGAGCATGGTTACCTCTGTGACACTGCTGCCAAAGGAGTGTGACAGGTAGAACAAGGACACATCAGCCAAACCCAAACTCCGAACTGAAGACATTCTAGAAAAACACTGGCTCACCATCTTCAGGGTCAAGGTCATAAAAGTCAAGGAAAGACTGAAGAGTTATTTCAATCACAGACACATAAAGGTGTCTTTGTGTGTGTGTGTGTGTGTGTGTGTGTGTGTTACTAGGGATTGAACCCAGGGCCAGTCTGCCTCTGAGGTACCCCTTCTAGTCCTATTTTATTTTGAAATAAGCTTTCACTAAGTTGTTGAGATTTGCTGTAAACTCATGATCCTCCTGTCTCAGCCTCCCAAGTACTGGAATTACAAGTGTGCATTACCATTCCTGGCTGAAACAAGGATTAATAACAACTGAATCTAGTGTGTGATTTTGAACAGAATTTTCTTTGCTCTAAAACATGATTGAGGCAACTAGCAAAACTTGATTGGAGTCAACGAGATGTTGGTAATGTACTGATGTTAACTTCCTGGTTTCTGTGGGGGTGTCATGGTAATGTAGGGGACTATTCTTGTTTGTAGGAAGCACCCCTAAAGGATCAGGATAGCAACTTGCTCTCAAGTGGCTCAGAAAATATCTTTGTAATGAATTACAAACTTATAAGTTTTGGATTGTTTAAAAAATAGAAAGTTTAAGTACCTAAAAATGATTTTATAACCATCATGCTTTTGAAATTTTGCAACAGCTCTTTTATAAGGAAAAATTATAATTACTGTTCTAGACATCAGAAAAGAGTTCCCATGGAGAAGTCAAACGTTGGGAGCATTGTTAGTCATCTGCTATGAGGTCAGCTTGATCCAGCTTGGGAGAGCCACAAACTGCCCACGCAAGTGGGAATTGTTTCCAGGCAGACAAGTTTCCAGGGACCAAATGGGACCAATAACCAGGGACCCTGACCCGTCAGCAAAGACCCTGACAATTTCTTTCTTTATCCTTTCCTTCCCTGATTCATCTGTGACTATTTTGGTGTTATTCTCTGACCCACCCCATGATTGCTTTGTTATTTCCTATGATTAGTAATTTCTTAGAATGTTTTGGTTATGACCCTCAATAAAAAGAAAAAGATGCTTTTGGAAGGACAGGAGGAGTAGTGACGCCTCTCTCCTCCCCGGCCTGCTTAGCTGCCATGTCGACTCCATTGTCATTCGTGTGAGAAACTACTTCTGATCAGGCACTCAACAGCAACACCGTCTGCTACAGTCAAGGTGGCAATTCACGTCAAAGCCAGAATTCTATTCTGAGTCTCGTAACTCGCTTCATCCTGAGTTGGGTAACTTCATATCCACATCATCAAACTCTATACCCTCTACTTCTTTCTTTTTGGTACTAGGGATTGAAGCCAGGAGTATTGTATCTCCAAGCTGCACCCCCATTCCTCTTTTAGTTTTTATTTTGAAACAGGGTCTCGCTAGGTTGATGAGGGTCTCACTAAATTGCTAAGTCTGGCCTCAAACCTGCAATCCTCCTCTCTCAGCCTTCCAGATACTGGGATCCCAGGTGTGTGCCACTGCACCCATATTCCTTTACTTTTTTTTTTTTTTTTTACTGGGGATTGAACTCAGGCATTCTACCTCCGAGCTATACCCCCAGCCCTATTTTTTATTCTTTATTTTGAAACAGGGTCTCACTAAGTTGCGGAGTGCCTCACTAGGTAGCTGAGGCTGGCCATGAACCCGGATCCTCTAGTCTCAACCTCTCAAATGCTGGGATTCCAAGCGTGCACCACCGTGCCCGGCTTCCATATTCCTTTACTTCTATCTGTACATTTTTATTCTGTCTCATGGGGTGCACCCAGAACCAGCCTAGGACAAGATACCAAGAAGTAGTCATGCTGAGACATGACATTTTGCCAACTTTACTACGTTAATGAGTCACACGGGAACCTGCTTGAAATGCACACTTGCAGTTCTCACCCTCAGAGATTTGGATTCGGTAGGTTTGGAGTAAGAACCAGAAAATCTGCTTTTTTAACAAGCAATCCGAGTGCTTCTGACATAGGTCATTCCTGGGTCAGACATTGAGCAACACTGAACTGGATGAGGGGCCTCGGTGGCTACTGAGATAAATTTAAATCAAATACCCTGCTTAAGATTTCACGATGGAACCACATGCAGCTCAGAAATAGGAGGCAAGGGGTGTCTCCCTGTCCCTACAATGCAGCCTCATTGCATTTTAAAAATAATAAATTAACAAACTCTAATGAAGTCACTGTAGCCAGGCATTCTGAGACATTAGGTGCACATTGCTTCTTAAGACAAGTAAATTCTGCAGGAGACAGAGAGATTAGGAGCTCAGAGTGATCATCTGTGAAAATTGCCTTAGAAATATTTCCCACATTGAAAAAAAATTCTGCTCCTCCTGTTTGGAAGAGAGCAACGGTGGTTCAAGTCCTTTGGTTCCTCAGGATCAGCTAAGGTTTCTCCCCCTGTCGAGTGTCTGCCTGCAGGAGGAGGTGGGCCTCCCCGGGAGGTATTGGCTGCTGAAGAAACTGCCAGGAGGAAGAATTCTGTTTTGAATGTTTTTGCCAAAGAAAGCCCCATGGTGTGTTTTAAAAATATGCAGAATGTCTGGGAGCTCTTCCAATATGCTTGTTTTTAAGGGGAGCACAGCTTGAATGAAATAAGTAGATTAATATTCACATAGCAAAAGAGACCTAAAAGCTTTCTGCAGTAGGCATTGGGAGAGACACTTCTTTTATTGAAAGAGAAGAAAAGGAAGGACGAGTGAGGTGCAGAGGGGAGGGAGGGCGGCATCCTTGTGCTTCGTGTCTCGGTGAGCGCAAAGGCCAGCACACAGGAAGAGGGGTGGCCATCTTCGTGGGGGTGAGTCGCTGCGATCAGTAGCAGGAGAGGGGATTGCTTGCTATGTTTGACCAGTCCCAGAATGTGGAACTTCTGTGCACAGGACACCCTTGCTCAGCTGAAGGGAGAGCTCCCTCAGAAGGCCCACCTGTCTGCAGCTGCAGAGCGCCCCCACCCCACTTTCAAACTGAGGAATGGAGAATGGCAGGGAGGTTCCTCAGAAACCACAGGTAGAACTACCATCGTGTCTAGCTGTCCCCATCCTTGATGTAGATCCAAAGGGAGCAAAATCAGCACACCCGAGAGATGCCTGCATTCCCAGGTTTGATCACAACAGCCAAGGCCGGAATCAAGCGTGATGTCCACCAGCAGACGAGTAGATAAAAGTGTGCAGCACATACCCAGTAGACGTGATCAGGCAACAACAGTGGAGGTTGTTCTGTCACCTGTGGCATCAGGGGTGGAACTAGGAGACGGTCTGTTACGGGAAGTAAGCCACATGCAGAAAGACCAAGAGCAGCTTTCTTGCTCCTGTGTGGAAGCTAAATTATCAGACTTCATAGAAGTGGACAGTAGGAGAGTGGTGACTGGAGGCTGGGAAGGGAGGCCGTAGAGGGAGGCTGGATAGCAGGCTCCGGAATGCAGTTACATGGGAGGACTCTGCCATGCAGCAGGCGACTCAATGGCTTCTTATTACATACTGTTCTGGTTGGCGTTAGGATGTGGTACACCAGGCAGCCATGTTGGAGGTAGGACCTGCTGGCTGGGGAGGGGCACCTGGGGGGCCCGGGGCAGTGGTTCCTGGGCGGCTGCTGCATTTCTGGTTTTCTGTCTCCTTTGCTGCCGTGAGCTCATGACGAGCTCGCTCCTTCTCTCTGCCTCCTGCCATCATGCCCCCAAGGACCTGTAGCCCCGGCTCCTGCTTGGCAGCTGGTGGAAATGGACTCTCTCTCTCTCTCTCTCAAATACCTCCAGACATGTAAGCAAATATGTCTTCCTTTCTCTAAGTTGAGGTTGTCAGGTATTTTGGATTATTGCAGTGAGAATGTTGACCCAAACATATATTTTTTTAAAGAACCAGAAGAGAGGAGGTCAAAGGTTCCCAAAACAAAGTAATGATAAGTGCGTAAGGAGACAGAAATGCTAATTTCCCTGATGTGCTCATTACCTCGTACACATGCATTGACTTCTCACACTGGCCTCCATAAATGTGTATAAATTTATATGTGAATTAAGGTTATTTATTTATTTATTTGTGCTGGGGTTCAAACCCAGGGGGATTCTACCTCTGAGCTATACCCCCAGCCCTTTTTATTTTGAAACAGGGCCTCACTAAGTTGCTGAAGGTCTCCTTAAGTTGTTGAGGCTGGCCTTGAACCTGTGATCTTCCTGTCTCAGCCTCCCAAGTACTAGCATTACAGGCATGCACCACTGCACCTGGCAATAAAAAAAAAAAATGTTACAAAGCAAGGCTATTCTCTATCCAAGAAGCCCCAGGAAGTTGCTGGCATGGTGAATATGTGAGTCAATCTGAACCGTCAACTTGACTGGATTATAAAACACCTAAGATTGTGTGACTTCCAATGTGTTATGAGATGATTGGCATGTGGAGCAGCCGATTGAGGGGGAAGTCCCGCCCTAAGTTGGGCAGCGCTGCTCTGATAGGCCGGGGACCTGGATGACTAGAAGGAGGCAGCCGCGTAAAGGCCAACAAGGATCTTCCCTAGTGAGGGTGCGTCAGCCTCGCCCGGGATCTCAGACTTCAGCCCCTTCTCTCTTTGAACTCCACGTCCACCAGTGTTTCTCTGGGGAGTCTCCTGGCCTTTCCCTCTTGGACTGGGGCCTCATCCTTGGTCATTCCTATTCTGAGGCTCCAGCTCCCGGCCCACCCGACTAGCTGCAGGTTCCTGGGCTCTGCACGGACAGGCGGCCACTTGGGGCCACGCTGCTGCTGAGCGTAGCCGGCTTGCTAAGTCCTCTTTCGTAACATACCTATCCTGGCAGTTCTGCTGCTCTAGAGAACCCTGACTAATATGGGGCAGGGGTTGGGGGCATCACTTCTGTCCCATACCTCCAACGAGCTCTCCACTGGGGCGTGGACAGAGGATGAGAGAGAAAATCTTCGATCACTGAAGTTTCTAGGGTCCGATGGTCTGCTCTGTGCTGGGATTTCTCCTAGATGGTGCGCGAGAAGTTACTGCGCATTGACACCCATACTGCTAAGAAGCTGACTCTGTGTTTAGCACGCTTCTTCAGGTTTTGAGAGTGGCCTGGCCTCTCTAGTGAGCATTGCTTGGCCCATCTGTTAGGTGAATGGGAAGGCTACCCATTTCCAGAGAGGCAGAACAGAAGGGCTCAGCAGAAAGTCCAGGCCAGGGCGCAAGCCGTCCTCCCAGTGGGTGGGTGTCCCTGTCACACGGGGTGCTCTGATGTCTCATCCTGACAGGTGCGCAGCGCAGAGCTCGGGGTTTCTGGAGCAAGGCCGTGCCGTGTGTAGCAACGGGCCGCATCCACAGAAGAGAAGCAGCATCCCGAGGATAAGCTTGGCGTCAGATTGCTGAGGCGTCCTCCCTTTGAATAACTGATGGATGAGGACCAAAGCCAGAGTCAGACAGGTGTGGGCTGGCCTGGGGACCCCGTGGAGGCCTCTAACGTAGTGCTTCATGTCGGGTACTTGCCGGTAGGGATGAGTTCTGAAAACAAGCACCGTGAGCATCACACCAGGCGGTGCTGTGAGCTGGATGGCTAGGTCTCTACCAGGGAGGAGGCGCGTCCCAAGTTTCAGGGCAATGCGCGGTGAAGAAGGCGCAGTTCTGTGCCGTGTCCTGGTCTTTGGTGACAATGCTTTACTCTTGGAGGTACGCTGGTCACTTCTCTTTCCTGACTTAGAGATGAATGGGCCGTGTGCCCTGGACAGGAAGTCTCCGCAGGCTTCCATCCAGCCTCGGTTGAACCCTCTGTGAGATACAAAGACTCTTTGTGTCCCAGGAAGTGCCAGGCTGAAACCTGACTTACGTGGAGATGTTTCAGGTTTCACAGGGCCGGGCTGGAAGTTACATCTGCACCACGGGCAGGAGGCCGGCTGTCTTAGTGCGTTTGTGCTGCTGTAACAGAATACCATGGGACAGGCGGTTTATAAAGCACAGAAAGTTAGTCCTTACAGTTCTGGACACTGGGAAATCCAAGCCCAGGACACCGCGGGCTGTGGTCTGAGGAGAGGATCCTGGGAGAGGGGTGCCCTGCTCTCACCTGTCAAAAGGTGGGGGCGTAAAGGGGAGGGGCTCCCTTTGTGGAGTCCTTTTATAGGGCACCTAATCCCATCCCAGAGGGAGGCCCTACCCCAAATACTACTGCATTGGCCATTAAGTTTCAACGTCTGAATTTTGGAGGAAACATATGTAAACCAGAGCACTGATTCTCTTTAGAAAGCAGAGAAGTATTAGCTAGGCCTCTTTTGCTCACAAGTTAACTTCAATTTTAATTGTCTTAATTTTTAATAAAAGAGGGGGAATTTGTTAGATGATTTAACTGAGGTTTCCAGGGACAGATTCAGGTGTGGCTGGATCCAGGAGCTCAAATACCAAATCCATGCAAGATGCTTCCTTTCCCATTTCCCTCCGGTATCCTTCCCCTTTAAAGACTTCGACTTTTAAAACTTTTACTGTTTTCTTGTTCTACATCACAAATCTGGCAGTCTCATGGTTTACGATTCCAGTGCAAAGAGATCTTGTCTCTGAAAACATCCACATTATGTCCAGGAATTGGGACCGGGCTGGGCTCCGTGTCATCTTGCCTAGACAGTTGACCGGTTTGGCAGGACCTGGGTGGCATGTCCAGCTCTGGAGGGAAGGTGGGGACAGCCTCACACAGTGGGGGACAGAGACGGGGTGATGGGGGTGACTGTGGTTCTCCAGGGAGCCGATCGACATGCTCTTTATCAGGGAAGGGGAACAGGTGCTGGGCAGGCTGACCACTCAGTGTCCACTGCGACCCCCCCGTGTCACTGCAGCATTGGGAAGGTAAAGGAATGAGGACTAGGTGCCAGGGGGGAAGGTGGGGGATTCTCCTCTTACTTAAGAAAACCTGCTTACGAACAGACACTTTTGACTGTGATCAGCTTGCTAATTATAATAATTTTCATTAAAGCAGGTACTCCAAAGCTTTCTCCCGATGATGTGATGTTAATGGGTTGAGTTATTGTATGCGGTTGGGCGAGTTTTAAGTTGAGTTTCTGGCTGAGCATTTGGTCCCTAATTTGAAGCAGTTAGGGCCACTTCAACCTTTGTGTAGACTCCTCCATCTCTTAGTGTGTGTGTGTGTGTGTGTGTGTGTGTGTGTGTGTGTTACTGGAAGTGGAACCCAGGGCATTCTACCTCTAAGCCATAGCCTCAGTCCTATTTTATTCTGAAACAGGGTCTCATTAAGTTGCAGAGGGCCTCACTAAGTAGCAGACGCTGGCCACAAACCTGCCATCCTCCTGTCTCAGCCTCCCAAGTACAGGGATTACAAGCGTGCGCCCCCACGCTAGGCGGCTCCTTTGCTTTACCTGTGAGTGGGGCTGCTGGGGGCTCCCTGGGGAGCCTCACAGGATGCAAATCACGGGGCTGCCCCTTCGAGGCCCCCTCTCAGGGAATGTACAGTCTCTGCACCCACCTCTTCTCAGGGTGCAGCGGGGTGCCCCGCCTCCCAGGACTGCAAGGGTGTGGTGAGTATGGAGTGCTGGTCCCGGCCCAGTGCATGATGGGAACTCAGTGGGTTTGAACTGGCCTTAGCCTGAGCACTGTGGGTCGACCTGGGAGAGCTGAGAGAGGCCGGTGCCCTGCGGCGCCCTGGCCACCTGTAGGATGCTGAGCCCTAAGTTATGAGACTCCTCATCTCAGGACCTCACTGGCCGAGAGCACGGTGCAGCGGGGATTCTCCTACCTAAATGTGGGACGAATTGTTTGCACACACAGAATCGTTTGATCCAGGAGGCTGGTGTTTAATCGCAGTCTATTGCACGCCGGGCCCGGTCTCTGCTTGGGCAACGACCCCCTGGAGCGCAGCCTTCCTCCTCTCCTCGCCCTCTTCATTTGCAGACTGACTGTAATGAGTGACACAGGTGCAGCCGGGGGGCACGGAGATCCATGCCACCTGATGTCCCCTCTGCTGGCACTTTGGGCCTCTTGAGGCCTTGGTGAGTGTGAGGTGGCATCGCAGTGTGATTTTGATTGACATTTCCCACGTGACTGATGGTGTCGAGCATTGGCTCACGTGCTTTGGGCTATTTGTATGAATCTTCTGAGTGTAAACTTTAAAAAAAATAGAGCCGGGCGTGGTGGCGCACGCTTGTAATCCCAGCATTCGGGAGGCTGAGACCGGAGGATCCGGGTTCGCGGCCAGCCTCAGCTACCTAGTGAGGCACTCCACAACTTAGTGAGACCTGGTTTCAAAATAAAGAATAAAAAATAGGGCTGGGGGTATAGCTCGGAGGTAGAATGTCCCTGAGTCCAATCCCCAGTACCGAAAAAAAAAAAAATAAATAAATAAAAATAAAGGTATGTTGTTATCTGAACATTTTAGGAAATGTTCTCAAAGTTTATGAGATTCCAGAAAACCTCCCTAACATGCTCTCCCCCACAACCCGTGAGTAGACGTAGGGTAAGGGCGGGGTTGATGGTTAGAAAGAAAAGAAGCAAGTCGCCAAGTGCCCTGTTCCCCTCTGTGGCAGCCCTGCTGAGCAGACAAGCTGCTTTGGAAATGTTCTTCCGCACTGGGTGGGAAATCTTAGCTTTCCTAAAGTTCACGCATCGTTTTCTCTGACTGTCTGGGCATCTACCCCCTTGCAAACAGTAGTCTGCTTGGAACAGAGCGGGCCCAGCTGTGCAGAGTAATGAAGTCGGGTCCCTGGGGCCCCAATGACACTGCTTCCTTAAGGAGAGCTGCCGAATTCAGGCTGCGGCAGTGAGCTACTGCTTTTTCATCTCAGGGGAAACTTCCGGTCCATTTAGATCTTCCTGAGTCCTGCACTAGCAATTTTAGACAAACAGTGAATTTGCTGTGGGGCAGGAGGATGGTCTGTTGCTGGACGCAGGTAGGTAATAGATATAAACTAGTCAACTAGTATCTTCTTCTCCATGGTCATTCAGAGCATGGCATGCTCCTGTTTTGAAACCTCCTATAGCTGCCTCTTTTACAGACTTTTAGTACCCCTGTAGACTTGTGCCTTCCTCTCAATAGCTCCTACGATTTATTTTATTTTATGGTACTGAGGATTGAACCCAGAGTTATTCTACCTTCGAGCTACACCCCCAGTCCGATTTTATTTCTTATTTGGAAACAGGGTCTCTCTAGGTTGATGAGAGTCTCACTACTTGCTGAGGCTGTCCTTGAACCTGTGATCCTCCTGTCTCCCAAGTACTGCGTCATCATGCTCCTACTACTCAAATCCTCACCCTCCAGCCCAGTTTCTTTTTGAATTACCAAGGTGCTGTGCTTCACCTCTGAGCAGAAGCTTTGGAAAGGCATCCTCAGCCGGCTCTGGCCCCAGCCTGCTCCTTCTTGGAGCACAGACCCTTTCCTGCAGGCTCCCTGCACCTGCCCCTTCTCACCCCTGGGGTCTAAGCCAAAGCCCAGCTCAGAGAAGCCTCATCTTCCCACTGCCTCAAACATCACCTGCCTCTGCCTCTTACTCACTGTCTCGCCGCCTCATGCTTCTTTTCTTGCCGCACTAGAGCTAGGATGCTTATCAGGGCTCCGTCTTTGTCTTCCCTGGCAAAAGCAACAAGCTCCTGAAGACACAGGTTTCCTTCTGCACATCCCAGCTTGATGCTCAGGCCCACAGCAGTGGGTGCACACTAGGGCGGGCTCAGAGAATGGGTGGATCCCGCAACATTGTCCAGAAGCAACATGACCACGGGCTTGGCGCCCTACCTCATACGCAGCTTGCGTGCAGAGGCTGAAGTGGGATCCTGTGATAAGTAGGTCCCAGTCTCCCTATCAGTCTAGGCAACTTACCTGCCGATACCTGGAGCATCCCTGCGGTCAACCCCACCCTCCGTGGCCGGAGCGCATCTCAGGCAGCAGGATCTCCTGAGGCCCGGGGACCCTGCAGGAGGGCCCAGCCTCTGCATGGCCCCAAATACCCTCTCGCCACATTGAGTCAAGGCAAAGGTTATCCAGAGCAGTGTCACTGGCCAGTGTGTGATCGTCATTTGGTTACAGATGCAACGTCTTATGCTTGAAGCACTGTGCTAGACTCCTAGCATGGGGGAGAAGACACAAGAAGCCTGCTATGTGTTTCTGGGCAATTGATATCCAATTAGCAGCAGCTGTCAGGTTAGTGTCCGCCTCCAGCTAGATTAGGGATGTCTGATTGGACAAAACAGGACGGATCCTCAGGGAGAGGAGCGTAGATCGTTCCTCAGCAGATAGGGGGCAGCAGAGAGGGCTTGGTATCAGGAACACTGAGGCACCATGGCTATCTTCTATGTCTGGGGTTTGCTGTGGGCTTTTGGACTCTGGGTTCTATTATTTCTGTTATTTTATGTCTTGTTTCCAGGCAGACAAGACAGATTTTTGTCGTGGGGCGAGTTTGGCTGCTGGTATCAGAAAACATTGGCTGAGTTCTGTCTCCACTCTAGCCCTGCCCTGTCCCCTGCATTATATCACCTGAACGCCCCACGCCTCTCTCACAACACAGAGCTGCAAGGATGAGTGTATTGGGGACTATTTATTAAGATATCATTGCTGTTTTTGTCATGGAAATTATTCTCTTGTCGATAACTGAGATAACATCTCTCCTGCCTGCACCCGCACACGACAGCCTGAGTGCTTAGTAGATGCTAAATACCTACTTGTTGGCTAGCTGGAAACCAGCTCTCTTAATTCTGCTTCCTGGACCAGCAGGGATACAGCTCGGTCTCTGTGCATCACTGTGAGGTACCGGAGGGCTTCCGGGTCTCCGAGTGTGGCTTACCACGGGTCCTTCTGCTCTGCACCTTTTGGAGGGGAGCGTCTCACTTTAGTGTACTCTCACTCTCAGCTTCTGGGAGAATTTTGTTCTAATTGTGGAGAGTTCCCTACTTGCACGAATCAGAGAGAAAAGCTCACTCCCAGCTTAATGCGATAGACTGGTTAAATGATAAGTAAGCGCTCACCAAAGGTGCTGAGCCCCAACTCTGGTCACCAGAGTTCCAAGCCTGATAGAATGAGGCAGTAACTCCAACTGAGAAGCTTCATCCCAGAATCTCTTTGCTTATTCAGTTTAAATGATAAAATCCACACCCTCCAGGTCCTCCAAGAAGACTGCGTGGGAGGGGGGCTCTGGCTGCCTCGGGGCTGGCAAGGCGCATGGACCCTGTGGACGGCTGCTTTCTGGTTGCTTTGTGTGTTAGTATTATTTCCATAACCTTCTGTAAACTCTTTGAAGACAGGAGTGACAGCTGCTATGCAGGACAGAGGAAAATTGGTAACACAGAAATGAGCACATGCTGATGGAAAGGAACACACACAGTGACCAGTAGCAGACACGATCATTCAAAGAAGGAAGCGGGAAGACAGAGAGGAGGTGCTTCAGGGCTCCCGTAGAGCACACAGCAGCTTTCACAAGCTCCGACACGGCAGGCTCCCACCAGGTTCAGGTTCCCTTTTGTTTGAAGCAAGGAATCAGTAGGATGGGCTATATGGTTGCTGAAGAGAGCTGCTCAAAAAGGCAGGAGTGGGGCAGGGCCTATTTCCCCCAGTGCTTACATCTATGTGATACAAAGATGCTTTCTAACTAGTTAATAATACTGAAATGTACACTGGAGATTTGTGCAGAGAGGAGACGCTAGGTGTTCTTGGCACACACACACACACACACACACACACATCATTGTGTGAACAGATGGATGGGCTAATTAACATTACTGTAATTATAAGTTCACTAGGTGTATGTATGTGAGACCCCATTCTGTACACCTTCTAGATACACAAATTCAGTAAAAAAATTGGAAAAGCCTAGAAAGAAAAAAACAGCACATCCTCTGGTTGCACATACTTTAAGTAGCTATGTTAGTCAGCATTTTCACAGCTATAATCTAAAAGACAATTTAGAGGAAGGAAGGTTTATTCACTCAGGTTTTCCTTGGAGATATTGGGTTCAGACCACGTGAGCCCGGGGACCGCAGGGCTCGGGACGTGGCAGCGGGAAGGAGAGAGAAGAGGAACACAAGGCTTTGCTCTCACGTCATTGAAGCCAGATGCAAGAGAGAGATCGGGGGAGGAGGAACCACATATGATCCCCAAGGCTGAAGCGCCAGGGAGCCGCCTCCTTCATCCACACCTACCAGCCTGGGCCACCACCCAGGAAAATCCATTACAGTGGATGAATCCACTTCTCATGACCTCACAACCCTGTGACTCAGTTACATCAACACCAAGTACCAACTTATGAGTTCTTTGAGGTCTATTCTATAATTAACGATAACACTAGCCAAACAGATTATTTCCAAACTTTGTATAACTAAAAACATGGTTATTAATTTATAGTCCCACACAAGCACATTTACAGTATAAATTTCAAGAATAGTATTTCCAGGTAAAAGAAATTGGCATTTGTAAGTTTGATAGAGCCTACCATATTTCTTTCTGTGAAGACTATACCATCTTACTCTCTGAACTACAACTTTATCCATAACTCTTGAAAACGTACTATTACCTTTAATTTTTAAAAATTCAATAAAAAGGTTTGAGCCGGGCGTGGTGGCGCACACTTGTAATCCCAGTATTTGGGAGGCTGAGCCCGGAGGATCTGGGTTCGCGGCCAGTCTCAGCTACCTAGTGAGGCATTCCGCAACTAAGTGAGACCCTGTTTCAAAATAAAGAATAAAAAGTAGGGCTGGGAGTATAGCTCGGAGGTAGAATGCCCCTGAGTTCAATCCCCAGTACCGCAAAAAAAAAAAAAAAAAAAGGTTTGTCCTTTTTAAAAAGTACTAAGCTTGACGTGCTCCTTAGGGTATGATATGTGTGTAGGTGTCATTAGCATACAGGTAGTCCTGTAGCATAATGCCACAGGACTAGATGGGGCCGGGCCACCCAGGACACACATGCTGTTCAAGAGGAGGCCGCACAGACCTGCACTGGCTTCCCGCACACATGCAGAGGGCCAGTCCTTATCCTCTCTGGGTGTGATTCTGTTTCACTGATACAGTGTTTATGCAGGTGCCCAAAACACATTGCTTTATTGACTGTAACTTCATCATAAATCTTGACTTCTGTAGGCTTGTCCAGCTATGATGTTTGTATGCTCATAAGAAAAATCTAACAAAAAGACTTTGGTGATGGAGAAAAAGGAATCATGCAGGACTCCAGTAGGTGAGAGGGAACAAGGTCATTGCCTTCAGCAGCTGAGGATTGACCCTGGCCAGGGGGAGGGGTTCATCCCCGAACAGCTGAGAAAGAGAAATGGTAGGGTACACATTTCTGCTATTCTTCACTTATCTATTTGGACAGAAATTACATTGCAGCTATAAGTTAATTCAAAGGAAATGGATGTAAGTGCTTATCTGTGGATTAGGTATACCTCTAATCTTCCTTCTCCTATTGCCCTGGGTAGGATTGCCAAATCCTTTTACCCGACTGCTGGGGATATTTAGGGGAGAATTGCTAAGTATGCTGTTTTTAGATTTCAGGTTAAGAAAATTCCTTCTATTCTCACTAAAAAAAAACAAAAAACAAAAACAAAAACAAAAAAATTTTAACTCATAAGTGAATGTTTGTTTTTCCACATTAAAATAATGCTTCTCTGTCTTAATAGGCAATTATTTTCATGCAATAAATAGTCTCATATACTAGAAAGCACAAATATAAGTAGATTTAATAATTCTAAAATGGAGTAGGGAATGTTTTCTCCTATCCACTTAGTTTTTTTAAAATCCAAAAGTTGCTCATAGATTCATGCTTTTGACTAAAGGAAAATTATAGCCAGGTGTGGTGACTCATGCTTGTAATCCCAGTACTTGGGAGGCTGAGACAGGAGGATTGCAGGTGTGAGGACACTCTCAGTAAGTAGTGAGACTCTCATCAATCTAGTGAGACCCTGTTTCAAAATAAAAATAAAAAATAGGCTGGGGATGTAGCTCAGAGGTAGAATGCCCCTGGGTTCAATCCCCAGTAAAAATGTGCACACACACACACACACACACACACACACACACATACATACACACACACACACACAATTATAATATAGAGCTATAGAGACATAGTAATATATATGGTAAAGAGTAAAATCTCCTTAAAAAATGACTCATACCTACACATTCCACTCATAGCAACTGTTAGTAGTTTAATGTTCATCTTTTTAGGCCTTTTGAAATATTATTTATTTAAGTATTTTCCTACTGATGGATTTGTAGGTTTTTTTTTTCTTTTCAAACTCTCCAGCAATGCTGCTATTGGATATATATCCAAAGGAAATAAAATCAGCATGACAAAGAAACATGTGCTGGCTTTGGACTGAGGTGTACATGTATCACCATGTGAAGAATGTGTCTGTTGATTCCTGTTTTATGAAATGTATTACCAAGAATAGATTTTCTTTGTATATAGCCTTTCCTGTATCTATTCAAATCATCCTATGATATTTTTTTTCTTAAATCTTTTAAAAAGATGAATTACACTTACAGACTCTTACTGTAGAAATAGCCTGAATTGCTGGAATATATCCTATATAGTTACGATTCATTAATTTTAGAAGTGTTATTGATATTTTGGTCATTTTTTAGTTTAAGATTTTTATAACAATATGGCAGGTGGGAATTGGTCTGAAGAATTTTTTGTTTCGGTTCAGTTTTTATTAGAACTAACTATCAAAGGCGCATGAAATTCTTAAGGAATTTGTGAGTTTTATTTCTTTTTCTTTTGTGAAACAATTTAGTCCACATTGGGATAATGTACTTTCGTGATCTTTTCTGTGATAGTGTGTGGGCCTGGTGTTTCTGAGTGGATAACTAAGTAATTTTTTTTCGATTTCTTTTTTGGAAATTGATATTAACTTTCTGTTTCACCAGAGTCAGTTTGGGAATTAAAATGGCGGTAAGGAAGTTTGGATCAGTTTTGTTTTTTGACTGATAGAGAGTATACTGGGAAATTGGCACCCTTCTGCTGAGGCACCACGAGCCATCTTCTCTTCCACAGGAAATTGAATCAGAGTTGTTCACCACTAGCTTCTGGTTTGTGACTGGGCATTTGTGGAGACAGACTGAGTTCTCAACCTCAAAGCTGTCCAACATGAAGGGGACCAGAGGTTGAGCATGCACAGTAGCATGTCAACCAGTAGCAACCTGTCATCGGGGGAAATGGTGTATAAGGGAGGATTTGTGCATGTCTAGAAGATGCAAAAAGCACATGAGCAGTGGCTCGGGCTCCCTCCTCTTCAGCTCCTATTGCAACGTGTTCCGTTGAACCTTGCCTGGTTGATTGAGGAAGAGAAACTAGCTGCAGAACTAAATCTCATCTAGGAGGGACCCAAAGGACAAAGGTAAAGGAAAATCCTCCTCCTGTGAGGGGGAAATTTGAATGGTCCATTGGGTTGTTCACTGTGTTTGGATTGAGGTTGGCTGTAAGTACAGATCTACAGTGGTTGGCTTGGATGCTCAGGGACTTGGGACTGGCAGGATTGGAAGCTTGGTGACAGGGAGGTCTAGGAGAGGCAGTAGACTGACCTCTTAGAATGGGCCTGCTGTGCTTCATGTCATGCTCTGTAGAGGACATACACTGCAGGTGGGACAATCAGGTGGGAACCTGGCACCGTCTACACTTGTCCATTAGACTCCTCCTCCTCTGACCTAGTTCTTCTCAGTACACCAGGAACATAAAATAGCCATTGTATGAGAGATGGATACTATGCATGAACTCAATGGCATTGACTGATGATACCATAAAGCTCATGATCAAAAAGGGTACCATTCAGTGGTTCATCATAAGTTCACAAGGTTACATATCAACCACCACTATTTAATTCAAGGTAATTCCATCACGCCTCCAAAGCTCTGAACTTGTAAGCAGTCTTTTGTCACTACCACCTCTCACCATCTACTGGCAACCATGAGTCTATTTTCCATTGCTTTGAGTTGTCTCTTCTGTACCTATTATATAAATGGAATCATATAATATGTGGCCTTCTCTGTCTGTTCTTTTCGTTAATGGTAACGTTGTCAAGATTCATCCATGCTTGAGCATATATTAGTATGCCAGTCTTTTATACGGCTTATGGTTGTTGTTCAATTCTGGAAAATGTTCTACATGCCCTTGGGAAGAACGTTTATTCTGTTGTTGGGTGGAATGCTCTGCAGGTGTCTGTTAGTGCTCACTAGCTGATAGTGTTTTTCAAGTCCTCTTTTTCTTGCTGATCTTCTCTTCTAGCTTTCCTATCCATTATTATATGTGAGGTATAGAAGCTTGTAGCTGTTATTGTTGAAATCTCTAGTTCTTCTTCAATTATGTCAAGTTTTGCTTTATGTGTTTGGGGGATATGTTTTTAAGTGCATATATATTTTTAATCTCTACATATTCTGGGAGAATTGACTCTTATTGTTATAAAATATCCTTAATTGTCTCTAGTAACGATTTTGATCTTCGTGTCTATTTCACTTGACATTACTATAGTCATTTCAGTTCTCTTTTGCTTACTGTTGCATGGTATGTATTTTCCCATCTTCAACCTATTTTGTCTTTGGAATCTCAGATCTCATCTGTTTCTTGTAAACAGCATATAGTTGTATAATGTTGTATTCATCATTCTGCCAGTCTAATCTCTGACATTAGAGATTTTGATCAACTTACATTTAATGAAATTATTAATAAAGTAAGATTAACATCTGCCATTTTGATCTGCGTTTTCTAAATGGCACAATCACCCCATCATTGCTTTCTTTTCTGTCAAATAATAATTTTCTAGTATAGAATTTTAATTATCTTATCATCTCCTTTATCATGTTTTTTTTGAGGAATTTTCTTAGTGATTTCCATGTGGATTACCATTAATATTTTAATTTAGAACAATCTAACTCAGACTGGTCTAACTTACCTTCAGTAGTACATTAAAACATCACAGTGGGAGTGACAAGTCACCAGATGAACACAAGAAGCGAACATATGAGCATATAAAATCCTTTATAGGCCTCCTACAAATAAATTACAGAGATACTCGGTATTATTGAGTTGCTATAACCTCACTGACAGAGGGCAGCGTTTGGAGACGTTAAACATCCTTTCACTGATTGGTTTTAATGAAAGTAAAAAATTTAAGGTTTTATTACTTAGAAAGCACTCATATTACAAAAGGTCTTGAGTCAATGTCACCATCTTTAATGAAAAATCTCTACCCTCAGGGATTTCTGAATCTTTCATGACCAGTGCAATTAAAAGCAAATACATGCCACAGACGTTTGAGGGAGGGGCTCACCAGTGAATAATGAAATGGTAGGTATCTCAAGATTTGCAGTGCAGGATTCGAGCATTGATCGGAATGATGGCACAAAGTCAACACCAGATCACTTACACTCCCCCTTTCATATTATTTTCTCACATTATATCTTTATATATTGTGTGCCTATCAACTTAGGTTTCAAATTGTTGCATTACTCAGTTGTATTTTAAGTGGGATAAAAAGGGATTGCAAACAAGAACTGTATCCGTGCAGTCTTTCATGTTTGCTCACACAATTGTCTTTCCTGGTGCCCATGGTTTGTTCATGTGGATTCAAGTTGCTGCTAGTGTAGTTTCATTTCATCCCTTTAATGTTTCTCATGGGTCAGGTCCGATAGCAATGAACTCTTAGTTGCTGTTTTTCTGGGAATGTCTTTTATTGAGATATAATTCACGTATTACACATTTCACCCATTTTGGGGGGTTACTGGGGATTGAACCATGGGGCATTCTACCTCCAAGCTACAACCCCAGTCCTTTTTATTTTTTATCTTGAAACAGGGTCTCATTAAGTTGTTGAGGGTCTCACTAAATTGCAGAGGCTGGCCTTGAACCTGTGATCTTTCTGTCTCAGCCTCTCAAGTACTGGCATTACAGGCATGTGCCACTACACCCAGCTGGATTCACCCACTTTAAGGTGTATAATTCTATGATTTTTATAATATTCAAAAATATGCTTAATTGACACTACAATCCATTGTAGAGTGTGTTTATTGCCTCAAAAAAGAAGCCCTGAACACTTTAGTGATCATGCCCCTATTGGAGAGAACTGATCTGGTCTAATTCTGCTCTGAGTTCTGTTGAATGACTGGGCTTAACTTAGGATGGATTGTATAAAATTCCAATAGTCTTTCCTATGTTCCTTGAATCTCTACTAAGGGAAATATGCTTCAGTTAGTACTGTGAACAAAACAACATCCATGTCAGGTGGCTTCCTTGCTCCATCCTCGTTGTTGTAGGATAACGCTTTTGTCTTCATCGAGGGCCTAGCAAGAAGAATATTTGTCTCAACTGAGTCAGAGTGGCTGTGAAGCAGAGTGGTACTTCCACTGGGATGCTAAGGCATCTGGGGTAAGACGGGTCTCACTGGGTTTGTCTGTTGTGTATAGTCAACATGCTTGCTATCTCCAGCTCTCTCTAATATCAAGTTTGCCCCAAACAATAATACTCTCCAATATTTCCAGAGGTCTCCTGGGGTTCAGTACCATCCTCTTCCATATATCAATGGCTAGAAGATTACTCTCAGGCTTAGAATATGTTAATTTTTTTTTTCAGGAGCAGAGCTTGGCAGTGTTCATGGGATGTGGGTGTGACCCCCCTCCTCCATGTACACTGTTTATCTTTCAGTTTTTCCTGACCACTGAGTTTGCCTTAAGAGTGTACGTGATCTGGCAATGTGTTGACTTGGTGCCATGGTCCTGCACTGTAAATCTTGAGATACCTACCATTTCATTATTCACTGGTGAGCCCCTCCCTCAAACGTCTGTGGCATGTATTTGCTTTTAATTGCACTGGTCATGAAAGATTCAGAAATCCCTGAGGGTAGAGATTTTTCATTAAGGATGGTGACATTGACTCAAGACCTTTCGTAATAAGAGTGCTTTCTAAATAATAAAGGCTTAAATTTTTTACTTTCATTAAAACCAATCAGTGAAAGGATGTTTAATGTTTCTGGAGGCTGCTCTCTGTCAGTGAGGTTATAGCAACTCAATAAGACTGAGTATCTCTGTAATTTATTTGTGTGAGGTCTATAAAGGACTGTATATGCTCAAATGTTCACTTTCTCTGTTGCTCTGATAACTTGTCACGCTCACCTGAGACAGAACTACTCCGAGACGAAGGAATTTAGGGAAGGCCACACAGTCATGTTACTGCCAGAGCTAGACACTGACCCTCTCTTGTCCTCTGTCACCTAAATGAGTCTTGGAGAATTAGAGATGATTTCCTTGTTACTGTTCACAGAACAGCCAGTGTGTCCCTGGGCCCACTGGGGCAGTACACTAAGAATACCATACCACTTGCCCAGTTGTCGCGAGCTTTTTGTCACTATAAGAAATATCTGAGGAAAACAACTCAGAGGAGGGAAGATGTATTTTGGCTCATGGTTTCAGTTCAGGGTCCGCTGGCTCTGCTGCTTTGGACGTGGGGTGGGGCAGAACATCATGGCGGAAGGGAGGGGTGGAGGGAAGCTGCTCAGCTCATGCCAGCCAGGAAGAAGAAAGGGAGGGAGAGAGAGAGAGTCCTTAAAGGTACACCCTCAGTTGCCTCCTTCCTTCCTCCAGCTGTGGCCTACTTCTGAACATGACTGCACTGGGGACTGAGCCTTCAACACACAAGTGTTTGGGGACACCCTAGATCCAAACCACAATACCAGTTAAAAAATATTCAGTGGAGGTGGGCGTGGTGGTGCATGCTTGTAATCCCAGTATTTAGGAGGCTGAGATAGGAGGATCGCAGGTTCGTGGCCAGCCTCAGTTACATAGTGAGGCCCTCTGCAACTTAGTGAGACCCTGTTTCAAAATAAAGAATAAAAAAAAAAAATAGGGCTGGGGGTGTAGCTTAGAGGTAGAATGCCCCTGGGTTCAATACCCAGTACTGCAAAAAAATAAAAAAATAAAAAATTAGTGGCTCCCCTTTGGGACAATGTACCCCAAAAGACATACTTCAGACCCCCACATCTTACAATAGTAGGTATATACATGGGGCACATGGGAGACCAATTGGTTTCTGTCCCAATGTCTGAGCCTTTATTTATACTATTCTTCTTGCCTAGAATGTTCTCATTTCTTTCTTATTCAAAACATTCCCCATGAAGTTGCTGAGTGAGGGAACTGGGCTAGGGACCCTGCGCTGCGGACAGCTGTTTCAGCCCCGGTGTGCACACTCTTGACCTCGTTTGGTTGCACATTTCAAGGTCTGATACACATTCTACCTCTCCCGCCGAACCCCGTCTGATCACGCCACTCTCTCGTGAGCTGTTTTCCTGAGCCTAACATCTTTGCCATCCACTCCAACACTGAAGACAGCATGTCTTACAACACGGCGTCGCTCTAAGGAGCTGGGGGGCAGAATGGCTTCCACATTCCTTAAGAACTTAGCAAAGGAGGTGGGAGGTGCACAGTAACTGTTCATTTGCAGATTGTATAAAACTTAATTTTGCCTTCCCATGCCAGAATTCAAGCTTGCTCACTTTATTTTTGAAACCAATTTCCCAACATGTGTTTATAATATTGTCTCCTTAAGCATCTGGGGCAGGAGCTGATTGATACAATGGCTATGAAAAGAAGTTCTGCAGGTTTAGAAGCGGGGGCGGGGGGGGGTTGCCGTCACAGATGTATTTGCCTGCCCCCTTTATCTATGGTCTTCATTTTAATTCATTTTTAATTGCCTACTTAACACACCTAGCAATTAAGGTGAAATGGATCTTTGACAAATGTGAGCACTTTTAAATTAGTGCTAATTGCTTTTGTTAATTAAAAGTAATGCTTTATTTTGTGTTATTGGTATTCTCTTATATAAAACTGGATTAATGACTTCCAATCAATCCTGCTACAAAGACTTTCCTCGGTAAGAGTGGGGATCTGGGGCATTCTGCACCTGCAGAATGGAGGCGGTGGGTGGAACTTCAGGACGCACAGGAGAGACCGTAGGCGAATGAGTGCACGGAGCTGACTCTGTGGCCAGACCAGCCCACTCCCACTAAATTGGGAGTTCACCAGAAGCACTAGCTGAGGGGTGGCCAGAGTTGCTGTGACAGTCAGGTGCCAACAGGAGAGAGGTGACACACTCAAATTAGGACAACTGGAGGATGATTTAACAATGGGGCTACTTATAAACTTCTGGGGAGAGAAAAGGGGGGTCACAATAGGAAAGGCTGTTACCACCCTTAGGTCTGAGGATGAAGAGAGGGAAGGTTTCTGGAATCAGAAATCTGAGATAAAATAGTGAGCGAGCGAGAGAGAGAGGCTATTTTTTTTTTTTTTTTTTTTTGTCAAAACACCGGACAAGAATAATTTAGAGGGGGAAAGGTTTATTTGGCTCACAGTTCCGAGCTTCAGTCCATGGCGGACCTGCTCTAAGGCAGAGGCATGAGGGCATGGGGGAGGAGGGCTGTTCATGGAGGCTGAAAACAGAGAGAGGGAGGAAGGAATCAGGGACAGATACAGCATGGCCACACCCCAGTGACTGACTCCCTCCAGCTATACTCATCCAAGCGATTAACCCCTCAATGGATTTATCCACTGACTCGGGTCAACGGGTTCACTCTGAGCATTTTTGCATGGTCCATACATGAGCTTTTCCAGGGGACGTTCTGTGTTCAAACCATCACAGCTATTTTTAGATAATCAGTGGTCATTGAACAGAGACTATATTCAAACGGCAACAGCCGTTGAGGAATTGGGGAGGGGCAGTAACCTGTCTTCACTCGCCTGCCTCCATCTGAGCTCAGGCCGGGGGATGACCACCCAGGGGATGACCCCAACAGGGAGTCAGAGGGAGTGGGAGCTCGGTGATGAGATTCACGTTTGTCTGACCTCTTGGAGTGAAGGTGGAGCGCGAGAGTGGCTCTGGGTGGCCAAAAGGAAGAGACCCACACAGCTGCCATGTTTATGTGAAACACTCAGACCTCTAGACAAGAGAGTTGAACTGTGGGATGCGAGGATTGAGGTTTGAGCTGGGACTGGGGACACATTTCTGGGCCCACTGGCCGTTGAGTGGCAGAGTTCTTTGCCTATGAAACCCAGCCTCCCATTTGGTCAATACATCTCAGGACTAAGAAGTGGCTGGGCGCCGGGCGTGGTGGCGCACGCTTGTAATCCCAGTACTTAGGAGGCTGAGACCGGAGGATCCGGGTTCACGGCCAGCCTCAGCTACCTAGTGAGGCACTCCACAACTTATCCACAACTTAGTGAGACCCTGTTTCAAAATAAAGAATAAAAAATAGGGCTGGGGGTGTAGCTCGGAGGTAGAATTGTCCCTGGTTTCAATCCCCAGTACCACAATGAATGAATAAATGAATGAAAGAAGTGGCTGAGTGGGGAAACTGGGCTAGGGTCCCGTGCTGCACACAGCTGCCCTCAGCCCCGGCGTGCACACCCTTGGCCTCATTTGGTTGCACTGGACGAGGAGCACTGTAGTTGGAGCCCATTCGTACATCTGCTCTATTGTGCTCACGGTCCTATTGGTCTCGGCCGAGGACCCCTGGCTGCAGACCGGGCCTCGCTGCTCACTGGGATAACGGGCCCATGTTGCTTCTCATGGGGCGTGTCACACCACCCCACTGCCAACGGACAGCTCTGCTCTCCAGGGGCGTCTGTGACAGTTGGGGACAACCACAGGTGGCGGCCAGCATGGCCGAGCGCTCATGTCAGGCCTTTGTTGGTGGCTTTCCCTTGTGGATGGAGAGTCCTCCAGGTGCTCCCGGGAGCACAGATGGGCTTTCTCCCTTGCTTGGCAGATCCAGTCCCACGTGCCCGCGTCTCCCAGCCTTGGACACCGTCACCTACCGTGTTGACCCTGGCCCTTCTTCACCTGGGAGCTTGGGGAGGCCCGGGCTGGATGAGGAGCTGCCTGGCTGCGTGTGAGCGCCGTCTCCCAGCGCCTTGCCAGGGTGTCCGACTCTGTAATGGGAAAGGACTTCCATGCTGATGAACCTCCGCTCTGCAATCTGGGTCCCGCCTCTTGGGACACCGCTTGCTCCCCTAGGAACTGGCTGCCGTGGCTGATTCTCAGGGCAGCTCCAGGTCCGGGATGCCCCTCAGAGCCATCCTTAGATGGGTGAGAAGCCGGCTTTCCTTCCCCCTCATCAACCAGTCCTTGGATACAGCCTGCTGCCGCCCCAGGCGGGGGCACAACATTGGGTAGGGTGATGGTCTTCGGCTAAGGGTGGGATTGGAAGAGGGAACCAGTCAGCTCTCCACTCCCCACGGCGCAGGCATGAGCACCTCGTCCAGAGAGAGGGGGACCCGTGGCACTACCTGTGTCCTTCACCCGTGAATGTAGATCACAAGGTGAATGCAGACGAGGAAACCATTGCACCCCACGACCTCCGGAGCTGGAGGGGAGCCCATTTCACTGCAGCCTTTGCCTGTTAGCTCTGCACACACACACACACACACACACACACACACACACACACACACACACACACACACTTCATAGAAAGGAAATCTCACCCTGCAAACTTGTTCCATCTGCCAGACTCTCCTGTTTATGCCTCTCTTTTCTCGCTCTGCACCCCAGGGAACTACATTTCCCAGAATTCCTCGAGCTCTGGTTTCCATCCTGTTCAGGTCAGTGGGAGATGCTGGTGGGAGGCTGGAGGGTGCAAGAGGAGGGGCGGCAGGCTAGTCCCCCTCACCCTGGCTCTGGCTCTTCCCTCCTCAATGCCGCCTTGTCAGTGGCAGCACCTGGGCTCTTGCTAATCCTTGGGTGGTACCTAGGAGACAGAATTGCTGAAAACCAAATTCTTGTATTAAACGTCTTCCATCTCGAGGATTTGGAATGGTTTTACCCAGTCCTCAAATCTTTGACACTGAGATTGTTTCTAGCTGTTTCTCACTAGGAGCATCGAACCGTGACCATCCTTGTTACATGTCTATGATTATTGTTTAAGGCCAAGTTCCTGGAGGCAGAGGAAAGCCTGGCTCCAGAGATTGAAAGCTCTTGTTCACCTATTGCTAAATGTCTTTCTAGAAACGTTTTATATTTCCATTGCCCGTCTCTTCTCGGTTACTAACTAATTTAAGCCCTTCCTGGGGCCTGCTGAGCCCTGGCTCCTTGGTTTGCGACAGTGTAAATCCGACAGCGTCTGGCTGCAGAGAATGTACAGAATGTGCGCGGCCCCCTCGGCACCATGCTGTGTGAAACCCGCACCCATTCCCAGCCGTCCAGCTGATCTGGAGACGGGAACAGGCCCTGCCCACCGAGAGAGAGCCGCTGAGGTTAAAAGAACGGAATGGTTGAACGCGGTGCCGCTGGGTTGGTTCTCATGCCCACACGCCTATCGTTTTCCTCGGCCACCTCTGGCGTCCAAACCTTTGCAGTGTTCCTCAGGTCCCCCTCCCTCCTCTTCTGAGAAGCCTTTCTTGATTTATCTTGATACTCGCTCAAACAAAATCCTGTACACGTGCCATGTTTCACAGCCTGACTGTTCAGTCTTCGCACCCGCTTCTCAGTGGACGCGTGGCCTCCCGGCCTCCCTGACCCCCTGCTGCCTCCCACGGGACGTGTGATAATGTCGCCTTGTTGGCACAGTTGGATAACCTGGCTCCTTTACCAAAATTCTGGCGATCATTCTTTCCCGAGAGAGCCAATATCCTACTTTTTTCCTGAGGTTCAGGGCATTTTTATAAGTAAATAATTTTTATTTATTTTTTATTTTTTGCAGTACTGGGGATTGAGCTCAGGGACATTTTACCTCTGAGCTACATTCCCAGCCCTATTTTTTATTCTTTATTTTGAAACAGGGTCTCACTAAGTTGCAGAGGGCCTCACTAAGCAGCTGAGGCTGGCCCCGAACTCAGATCCTCTGGTCTCAGCCTCCCAAGTACTGGGATTACAAGCATGTACCACCACGCCAGGCTCAAGGCATTTTTAGAGTGTATTATTAACCAATATCCCTAAGCAAACAAAGATATATTAATGGGTACTTGATATAAAAATGCACCTATTTAGCACATACAGTTCGATGGGCTTGAACATACGCAAACATGTGTGAGACCAGCCCGCAGTAGGAGCACACATACCCGTCACCTGCGCGCGTTTCCTCCTGCCCCCCTGGGTGATAGGAACACCACCAAGATCCACTTTCTTAACAGGTTGTAAAGGGCACACCACAGCATCGGTGACTCCAGGATCCATGCACCAGCTCTCGAGAGTTTGTCATCTTGTATGACTGGAACTCCATCCCCGGTGAGCAGGAACTCCCTTTTCCTCCTCCCCAAAGTCCCTGCAACCGTTCTGTGCTCTGCGTTTAAGAATGTGACTATTTTAGGTTCTTCACAGAGGTGGAACCCTGCAGAATTTGTTCTTCTCTGCCTGGCTTGTTTCACGTACCGCCAAGCCTTCAGTGTTCAGCCATGCTGCTGCAAACGGCAGAAGGAGTTCCTTCTTTTCTCGAGGTTGAATACTATTCTGTTTTACCCAGATGCCACATTTTCTTTTTCCAGCCATCCATCGAAGGACATTGAGGTTGCTTCCACCCCTCGGCTATGGTGAATAGTGTTCTAGTGCACGCATTGCTGCCCGTGTCTCCTCAAGAGCCCGATTTTAGCTCTTTTGGATAAATACCCAGAAGCGAAATTGCTAGACTAAATGGTAGGTGTATTTTTTAAGTTTTCGAGGAGCCGCAGGCCCAGTATCTCAAACATATTTTTTATTCTTTTAGAGTGCATTGCAATTATACATCATCGTGAGGTTCAGTGTGGTGTACTTCCCTCGGATCCCACCCTGCGATCCCTCTTACCTCCCTGGACATGCACCTTTATTAAACATGTCTTTAACTTCTTGCATCCTTAAGTCTTAAAGTACTAGACACTAAGGGGAAGACTGGCCTTTCTAGGACTAGTTGGTTTTTACAGATCGCAAAGGGCTGCCCAAGGGCAGGACTCTCGGTTTGCTATAGCTTGGATGTCGAATGTCCCCTGAAGGCTTACTCCCCATGGTGGTGCAGAGGTGCCCGGGACACTGGGAGGGGGGGGCGAGGTCTAGTGGGAGGCCTTGAGGTCATTGGGGCTGCCTTTGAAGGGGATTGTGGGACTTCAGCCCCTTCCTCATTCTTTTTGCTTCCTGGCCACGAGGTGAGTAGCTCTGCTCCACCACACACTCCTGCCATGATGCGCTGTCTTGCCACAGACCCAAAGTAATGGGGCCAATCAACCATGGGCTCGAACCTCCAAAACTGTGAGCTCAAATACACCTTTTCTTAAATGTTTGCTGGTGCATTGTAATTATACATGACAGCGAGATTCAAAGTGGCACATAGATACATACACACATCACTTGGAATAAGCCTCTTCTCTTGTAAGCTAATTATCTCAGGTATTTCATTGTCAAGATGAAAAGCTGGCTAATGTACTCCAGCAACCTCCAATCTGGAGCCCAAGCCCCATGGCCTTCTTATCACACCCTCAGACTCCAAACCAACCTTCCTCCTGCCCTAATTCACACCCCAGTGAGGTATCAGGCACCTAGAACCCCCCCATCCCCAGCCCAAAACCCACTGAAACGACTCCACCTTGCCAATGCTAAGCTGATTTTCCTGCCCCATCTAGCCTTCCCATGGAAAATCCAATGAAGGGTCTGTTCTAGATTTCCCCTTGCACCTGCTCCTGCACCTGCCTCCGGGACTTCCCAGGTGGCCCGGTGTGGCATGGCAAACCCCCTTTTTTCAGGAAATGGCAGCCAGGAAAACCTCCTTTCAATGGCATTAGCTTCTCTCATTCAACTCTCAGCCACCTCCGTGCACTGAAATCCCCCAGCACAAGTTTCAGAACCCCAGTGCCTCTGTCTTAAGGCCAGGACGCTGCTCTTCCCCGTCCACTGTCACCTTTGCACTAGGATTGGAGCTGTCACTACCCGTAGGGAGGCACTCAGATCATATTCATCTCCTGCATGTTCAGAGGAGACTGAAAGGGCTGTCTGGTTCAGCAAGTAAAAATAGAGGACTTCTAGTTAAATGCAAATCTCAGCCAAATAAATCAACTTTTAGTATAATAAATCTGTCCTGTGCCATATTTTGGACATGCCTATGCTAGAAAAAAAAAAAGAAAACACTGTTTTTCCAAAATTTAAATTTAACTGGGAATTCTGTATTTTATTTGGAAACCATACACTAAAGAAATTGTTTTATTTTCATGTCATACTGATAATATGAAATTTGCCAACATGTGAATTTTATAAAGACAATCATTATCTCTGTGTGTGTGTGTGTGTGTGTGTGTGTGTGTGTGTGTGTGTGTGTGTTGCTGGGGATGGAACCCAGGGACACCCTACCACTGAGCTACCCTGACAGCCCTTTCCCCTTTTTATTTTGAGACACAGTCTTGCTAGGTTGACCGGGCAGGCCTTGAATTTGCGATCCTTCTGCTTCAACCCCTACCCCTGGGAGCTGGGATGACAGGCGTGTACCACAGTCATTATCTTAAAGTCACTTACCGGGTTCTCTTGTCTCTCCCTCCCTCCCTCTCGGTCTTCTCTCCATTTGTCTGTCTGTGCTTTCCTTAACCCTCTCGTCATTTCTCTAGGGGATCAAAGGAGATCCTCACAGCATCCTAAGCTGCATACCCTGTGACTTTAGAATGAGTCTATCGAAAGACACATTTTTATGCAACTGTAATTCATGTACCATAAAACCCACTCATTTCAATTGTACAGTGCAGCCAGGCATGGTGGTGCACACCAGTAAGCCCAGAACTTGGGAGGCTGAGACAGGAGGATCGCAGGTTCAAGGCCAGCCTTGGCAATTCGGCAAGACTTACAGCAAACCTAGAGAGACCCCGTTTCAAAACAAAATAAAGGCTGGGTGTGGTGGTGCACGCTTGTAATCCCAGTACTTGGGAGGCTGAGACTGGAGGATCCGGGTTTGCGGCCAGCCTCAGCTGCTTAGTGAGGCACTCCGAAACTTAGTGAGACCCTGTTTCAAAATAAAGAATAAAAAATAGGGCTGGGGCTGTAGCTCGGAGGTAGAATGCCCCCAGGTTCCATCCCCGGTACCACAAAAAACACCCCCCCCAAAAAAAAACACAATAAAAAGGGGCTTATGGATGTAGAATAATAATCCCTCTGTGTTCAATCCTTAGCACCACACACAAAACAAACAAACAAATTAATGGATTAATTCCACAATTTAATGATTTGTAATATAGTCACAGAGTTGTGTAACCATCACTAAGCTCTTAGTTTAGGACTTCCTCATCACTCCCCGAGGAAATACTGAACCCATTAGCAGTTGTTCCTCACTTCTCCTCCCGCCCACGTCTTGGGTAAGCATTTTCTATCTCTGTGGCTTTACCTATTCTGAATATGTTGTTGTTTTTTAAAATTACCGGCTTCTTTTACTTAGCACAATGTTTTCGAGATTCATCTGTGCAGTTACATGTATCAGCACTTTGTTCTTTTTTTTTTTAATTTCCAAACAGGATTCTGTTGTGTGTCAGTCAGCTTTCCATTACCTGAGATAACCAACTTAAAGAGGAGAGGTTTATCTTGGTTCCTGGTGCTGGAGGTTGCAGTCTTGGTTGGCAGATGTAGACCCTGTTGCTTTTGGGCCTGTGGTGACGTTAAACATCTGGGCAGGAGCACATGATGGAGGAAGTGCTCACCTCATGGCAGCTGGGAAGTGAAGGAGACAGGAAGAGGCGGGGCCAGGGTCCAGTACCCTCCTCAAGGACACGCCCCAACGACCTAACTTCCTTCCGTCAGGCCCCGCCTCCTAAATGGTCCACCAGCTCCCAGGAGTGCCACGGGCTACGAGCCAGGTCTTTAACACATCACATAGGTCTTTGGGAGACATTCAAGATCCAAATCATAGCACATGGTACAGATGGACCACATTTTAAAAATTTATCCATCAGTTGAGGACAATTTGGATTGGTTTTGGCTGTTATGAATTCTGTGTGTGTGTGTGTCTTTGTGTGGATGAACATTTTCATTTCTTTTGGGTGTATTCCTAGGGGTGGAATTTCTGGATGATATGGGGACTCCGTGTTTAACATTTTGATGTGCGTCCAAGCTGCTTTTCCAGAGTGACTGGATAATTATATACTCTCACCAGCAGAACGATTTCTCAGCTCTGTTCCATCCTCACCAGCATTTATTATCGTCTGTCTTTTTGGACGTCGCCTGGTGAATATGAAGTGGCACCTCACTGTGGTTGTGATTCGCATTTCCTGATAACTCAGGAAGTTGTGCATATTTTCATGTGTGTATTGACTGTAACTATATTCTTGAAGAAATGTCTGTTCATATCCTCTTCCCATTTTAAATTAGATATGTATTCTGTGTGTTGTCTTTTTAGCTATTTTGTAGTGTCCTTTGATGCACAAGTTTAGAATTTTTATGAGGCCCAGCTCATTTTTTATTTTTTTATTTTTATTTTTTATTTTTTTTGCGGTACTGGGGATTGAACTCAGGGGCATTCTACCTCCGAGCTACACCCCCAGCCCTATTTTTTATTCTTTATTTTGAAACCGGGTCTCACTAAGTTGTGGAGTGCCTCACTAGGTAGCTGAGGCTGGCCGCGAACCCGGATCCTCCGGTCTCAGCCTCCCGAATGCTGGGATTACAAGCGTGCGCCACCACGCTCTGCTCATTTTTTATTTTTTATTTTTGGTTGCTTATGCTTTTGGTGCTACAACTGAGAAACCATTGCCTAAACAAGATTACAAAGATTGTTACGTAAGTTCTCTTCTAAGAGTTTTATAGATTTAGTTGTATGCTTAGGTGTTTGATCCATCAGTCTCTGCAAAAAAGGCAGCCAGGATTCAGATCTCCTACATTGTGAGCTGAAGTCCAAATCCACTCTTTCGTATATGTAGAGGCAGTTTCCTTAGCACCAGGAAAAGACAATTTCATTTGTTGAAAAGGTGATTTTCCTTCACTGAATTGTCTTCGCACCCTTGTCAAAACTTAATCAACCATAAATGTTACACTTTATTTCTGGACTCTCAGTTCTGTTCCATTG
Source organism: Graphiurus murinus (assembly GCA_004027655.1). Lineage (NCBI taxonomy): Eukaryota > Metazoa > Chordata > Mammalia > Rodentia > Gliridae > Graphiurus > Graphiurus murinus. The sequence continues at coordinate 93,483 of PVLC010002577.1, forward strand.
ATTTATATGTCTATCCTTATGCTAGTATCACTTTGATTACTGTATCTCCATAATAGGGTTTGAAATCAGAAAGTAAGAGTCCTCTGACCTCATTGTTTGTCATGATTGTTTTGGCTATAGGGGGTAAATTATATCTTCATAAGACTTTTAGAATCAGATAATCAATTCCTGTAAAAAGGCAGCTGGGATTTGTATGGAATCTGTAGATGAATTTGGAGAATGTTGCCATATTAATATTATTAAGGTATTTTGAACCACAGATGTAGGATATTTTTCCATTTGTTTATATCTTTAATTTATTTCAACAATGTTTTATAGTTTTCAGTGTGCAAGTTTTAGACTTTAATTAATTTTATTCCTATTTTTCTTTTTTGTACTATTGAAATAAAATTATTTTCTTAATTTCATTTTCAGGTTGTTCATCATCAATGCATAGAAATATATTTGGATTTTTAATACTGATTTCATACCCTATACCTTTGCTGGACTCATTTATTGTTTGTGTGTGTGTGTGTGTGTGTGTGTGTGCATTTTTTTTTTTTTTGCGGTACTGGGGGTTGAACTCAGGGGCATTCTACCTCCGAGCTACACCCCCAGCCCTATTTTTTATTCTTTATTTTGAAACAGGGTCTCACTAAGTTGCGGAGTGCCTCACTAGGCAGCTGAGGCTGGTCGTGAACCTGGGTCCTTTGATCTCAGCCTCCCAAGTGCTGGGATTACAAGCGTGCGCCACCATGCCCAGCTTGTGTGTGCATTTCATAGGACTTTCTTTATAGAAGATCATATCGACAAATAGAGATCGTGTTAATTCTTCTTTTCCAATCTGGATGACCTCATTTCTTTTCTTTTTTTTTGTGGGGGAGAATGGGCTGGGGATTGAACCCAGGGGCATTCTACCTCTGAGCTGCACCCCCAGTCCTTTTTATTTTGAAACAGGGTCTTCCTAAGTTGCTAAAGGTCTTGCTAAGTTGTTGAGTCTGGCCTTAAGTCTGCAATTCTTCTGTCTTGCCTCCCAGGAATAGGATTACAGCTGTGTACCACTATGCCCAACCCTGGAGAGAACCCCCTTCTAGTTTATGATGAATAGAAGTTGTAATAGTGGACTTCCTTGGCTTGTTTCTGATCATAAAGGGCGTTCTGCCTTCAACCATTAAGTCTGTATTATCTGTGGGGTTGTCATAGATGCCCTTTATCAGCTTAATGGAGTTCTGTTAGATTATTGCGTCACTATTTTTTTAAACATGAAAAGATGTTAGAGTTTGCCAAAATTTTTTGTGTCTATTGAGATTGGCATGCCTTTTGTTCCTTGATTCTAGTGTATTACATTAATTGAGTTTTGGATATTCAACCAACTTGTATTCCTGGTATAAATCCTACTTGGTCATGGTGCATTTAAAATTATTTTAAATCTATCTATCTATCTATCTATCTATCTATCTATCTATCTATCTATCATCTATCTATTTAATTTTATAGTGCTGGGGATTGAATCTGGGGACATTCTACTGGATTCGTTGATCAGTTCTATAAGTTTTTTGGCTGACTTTGTTGGGTCTTCTAAGTATAGTATCAGGTCATCTGCAAAAAGGGATAGTTTTAGTTCTTTCCCTATTTTTATCCCTTTGATTTCCTTCTCTTGCCTTATTGCTCTGGCTAGAGTCTCAAGTACTATGTTGAACAGAAGAGGTGATAATGGACATCCTTGTCTTGTTCCTGTTTTTAGTGAGAACTCTTGCAGTTTTTCTCCATTTAATATGATATTGGCTGTAGGTCTATTGTATATTGCTTCTATGATTTTGAGGTAGTTCCTTCTATTCTGATTCTCTGCAGTGCTTTTAGCATGAATGGGTGTTGGATCTTGTCAAATGCTTTTTCAGCATCAATTGAGATGATCATGTGATTTTTGTCTTTGAATCTGTTTATGTGATGAATTACGTGTATTGTTTTTCGTATGTTGAACCAGCCTTGCATCCCTGGGATGAACCCGACTTGGTCATGGTGTATAATTTTCTTGATGTGGTTTTGAATGCGCATTGCTAGTATTTTGTTTAGCAGTTTTGCATCTAAGTTCATCAATGATATAGGCCTAAAGTTTTCTTTTCTTGAGCTATCTTTATTTGGCTTTGGTATTAATGTTATGTTGGCTTCATAGAATGTGTTTGGGAGGGTCCCATTTCTTTCTATTTCCCGGAATAGTTTGAGGAGTATTGGGATTAGCTATTCTATAAATGTTTCATAAAATTCACTTGGAAAACCATCTGGCCCTGGGCTTTTGTTTGATGGTAAACTCTTTATTGCTGTTTCTATTTCTTTGATTGTTATTGGTTGATTTAAGTTTTCTATATCTTCTTGACTCAATTTAAGAAGGGTATATGTATCTAGAAAATTGTCAACTTCTTCTAGATTTTCCATTTTGTTGGAGTATAGTTTTTCAAAATAGTTTCTGATGATCCTCTGTATTTCCACATTGCCGGTGGTAATACCACCTTTTTCTTCACTTATTTTGGTAATTTGGGTTGATTCTCTCTCTCTTTTGGTTAGGTTGGCCAATGGTTTATCTATCTTGTTTATTTTTCCAAGAAACCAGCTTTTGGTTTTGTTGATTTTCTGTATTGTTTTTTAATCTCTATTTCATTAATTTCTGCTCTGATTTTCATAATTTCCAGTCTTCTACTGGCTTTGGGGTTAGACTATTTTTGTTTTTCAAGAGCTTTGAGCTGTGTCATTAGGTTATTTATTTCGTGGTTTTCTGTTCTTCTTATGTGGGCACTCAGTGCTACAAATTTTCCTCTTAGTACTGCCTTTAAGGTGTCCCAGAGGTTTTGATATGTTGTGTATCTGTTTTCATTGGTTTCTAGGAATTTTTTAATTTCTCCCCTTACTTTTTCTATGACCCATTCCTTGTTCAGCAGTGTGGTGTTCAGTCTCCATGTGTTTACATGGTTAGTCTGGGTCTTCTTAGAGTTAGTTTCTAGTTTCACTCCATTGTGGTCTGAGAAGATGCAGGGAATTATGTTACATTTTTTGAATTTGCCAGTGCTTGCTTTATGGCCCAGAATGTGGTCTATTTTGGAGAAGGTTCCATGAGCTGCTGAGAAAAAATGTGAATTCAGCTGTAGTTGGGTGAAATATTCTGTATGTGTCTAACAGGTCCATTTGGTTTATGGTATTATTTAGGTCCGAAGCATCTTTACTGATGTTTTTTTTTAGAAGATCGGTCTAGTGATGTGAGAGGAGTATTGAAGTCTCCTAGTATTAGTGTATTGGGGTCTATGTGTGACTTTATATCATGCAGCGTTTGTTTTATGAAAGTGGCTGCACCTATGTTTGGGGCATAGATGTTGATAATTGTTATTTCCTCTTTCTGGATTGTTCCTTTTACTAGTAAAAAATGACCTGCTTTGTCTCTTCTGATAAGCTTAACCTCGAAGTCTAATTTATCTGATATCATGGTTGCTACTCCTGCTTCTCTTTGAGTTCCATTGGCATGGATTCCCTTACTCTAGCCCTTCACCGTTAGTTTGTGGTAATTTTTGCTTGTAAGGTGTGTTTCTTGCAGGCAGCATATAGATGGATCCTGGGTTTTGATCCATTTTGCCACCTTGTGACTTTTTATTGGGGAGTTGAGACCATTTATATTCAGTGTGATTATTGAGAGATAATTTTTAATTCCTAATATTTTGAGTTTTGACTTCTGTTTGCGGTAGTGTTTGTTCTTCTTTGCTTAGTTGTTTGCTTCCTAGAAATTATTGTTTCTCTGGTTCTGACGTTTACTTGTTAGTTCTTCTTTGTAGTTAATCTCTTTGAGTATTTTCTCTAGTGCTGGTTTGGAAGACATAAATGCTTTCAGTTTCTGTTTGTCATGGAAGGTTTTTATATTCCTGTCAATTTTGAGAGAGAGTTTTGCTGGGTAAGAGAATCTTGGCTGCAATTTATTTTCTTTCAGAACTTGGAATATGTTGCTCCAGCCCCTCCTGGCTTTCATGACTTGGTTTGGGAGATCTGGAGTTATTCTAATTGGTTTGTCTCTAAATGTCACTTGGCCTTTTACTTTTGTTGCCTTTAGAATTCTCTCCTTAGCCTCTACATTAGTCAGCTTGATTATTATGTGGCATGGTGAACCTCTTCTTTGGTCTTGTCCAAAGGGGGTTCTATATGTTTCCTGCACCTGTGTGTCTACTTCTCTTTCTATGTTTGGAAAATTCTCTGATATTACTTCTTTGAAAAGATTGTTTATTCCATTAGTTTCAACTTCTAATCCCTCTTCTATGCCTATTATTCTTAGTTAGCTCTTTTAAAGTTGGCCCAGATCTCATCAATGTCGGATTCATACTGTCAATTTTTTTTTCTAGATTATGTACAATGGATTCATTTTTGGAATGGTCATCTTCTAGGAGTGATATTCTGTTTTCCATTTGGTCTAATCTACTGTTTATAGTTTGTATTGATGCCTTCACTTCTATTATTGCATCTTTCATATTCTTCACTTCCCTCAAGGCTTCTCTATGATTCCTGCTCAGGGTGTCAGAGTCTTTGTTTATTTGTTCCTTTTTTTCTTTCCAGCTCTCTCTGCATTCTTTCTGGAAGTTTTGTATCTATTATTAAAGATCTGAATTGTTCTTCTGGGAATCTCTGCCATTCAGTGTTGTTGAGTTCTCTTATTGTGGGATTGTGTTGACTCATTGTTTCTTTGCTATTTTTCCTTTCCATGGTTTCCCTGTTCTTAAATTTATATCTTTGCTGCTCTTACAAGCTTTCTCTGAATTTATAGGTTTCTTATTTTTATTTTCTCTCTGTGAATGGTATCTTGTACTGAGTTGCAATTACTCTGGGACTTCTTCTGCCCACTCTATTAGTGCCTTTGGTGGGTTTCAGGTGTTGACTTCTTGGGTCTAGCAAAAGCTAACAAAGCAACCAATCCTCCGAACAAACATAGATAAATCAAAGCAATGCAAAGTGAAAACAGTAAAAACAAAACAAAACAAAACAAAAAACCCAGAAAACAAAAAAGCAACAAGAAACAAAATTAAAAAAAACCCTGCAAGTTTGTAAGAACAGACCTGATTTGGCCTCTGCAGATCTTTTGGGTAGATCTCTGCTGCTGTGGGTGGCTGGCAAAATGGCAGCTGCCACTGCTGCATATGCGCCGGCTCCTTTGTTCTCCCTGGTCTGCTTTCTGGGTTCTGATCAGCTGCTTTTGTTGCTTTGTTCACTTTTCTGCTGTTTGCTTTTCTTTTCCTTCCGTCAAGAAGCTGCTTTTGCAGCAGTTTTGATTCAAGCTCTACAGTGCAGTTGATCGCTGCTCCGGCTCTGGAGGGAGAGGTGAGCTGAGGTGGCCCCGTGTGGGTTTAACCTGGTTGTATTGGTCACTCGTATTGGTCACTGTCGAAGGTGCCGTGATATGCCACCTGGTTAGGATGTGGATTTCAGGAGTCACTTACTCCACCTCTGGTCACTGGGAGTGCAGAAGGTTGTTATATGTTTCTTTGTTAGTAGACCCCATTCCGGGGGCTGGTTCAATGGCGGCCGCCACTCTGCCGTGTGGCATCGCTGCCGTGCAGGCGGGCTTCTTTGCTCTCCCTGGTCGGCTTTCTGGATTCTGTTCAGCTGTACTTCAGTTTTTGTAGTGTCGTTCACTTTTTTGTTGCTTTTTTTCTTCTGTCAAGAAGCTGCTTTTTTGGCAGATTTGAATCGAGCTCACAGTACCTGATGAGAGGTGTCTCACTCTGATGCCATCTTCCCAGAAGTTCTGCAAAAATTTATGGTTGCATTCAGCAAGAAGGGCTGACTGCATACCCACTAATGATTGAATTATTTGAACAAATCAAAGAATAATTTCTTTAACCTTTTTTTCTGAGATTATATGCCTTCCTATTTATTACAATAAATAAACTAACAGTGACTCTAAAACTTTTGTGTTGTACTTTGTTTACAAACCAATGACTTCATTTCTGAGTGATTGTTCACATTTTACAAAAAGGGAGAGATATTGATACTGTCATGAGCTCTGATAATGCACTGAAATGTGATTTAAGTTCTCTCATCCCTCAGGTAGTATTATTGTATACCTAATGCATATCGTATGGCATTAACATTGAGTCTTTCTCTTTGGCAAAATGGTCCTAAACATTTTCACTTGTAGAGTGCTTTGTTGAGTCGATGCAGGTTTTCAGTATTTATCACAATCAGCATGTGGTATTGGGAATTGCCATGTCCCCCTTACTGAAACAAGAAAATTATATGGAGGAGGTAGAATTTCCTCACAGCTCTTAGGACAGAAAAATGCCTAACAAGGCAGGAAAAGGAATGTCTTCCAGGCTGAGGAATATGATGCTTGTCGATTTTAATGGGGATTATAATATATCTCAAGCTGGGCAGATTGATCTGGAGAACTTGTTATAAGTACCTGGGTCTAACTCTGAAGTGTGCAAGTTAAGTATGTCTGTGGAGAGCTCAGTCATCTGCATTTTTTTTAACTTTTTAATTTTTTTTTTATTGGTGCATTGTAATCATACATCTTTGTGAGGTACAAGCTGGTAGAGGCATACATGCCCACATCTCTCATTTAACCCTTCCCTTCCCACCCCACTCTCTCCCCCCTCCCTCCTTCTCATGTTCAGTTTAGTGGTTGACTTTGTTATGTTTGTGAAAGTACATCATGTGCATTAGTGTGTTCCCCTTCCTCCCTCCCATCACTTTCAGTTAAGACACCTTCTTTGCTCACCTAAGGTTTCTCCTTCTTCATCTAGAGTCCTTCTTATGACCCACTTTCTCCCTAGCTTCTGCATATTAGGAAGAACATACGATTTTTTACTTTTTGTGTGCATTTGTTTTTTAAGAGCCTTAAGAAGTCCTGTTATACAGTATGTCTGTCAGCAACCACTTGTATTCTATCATAGTGACCTTCAAAGAGCCACATCCTGAATGCCTTCATTATGAAAATTGACGTCTATTGATGAGCTCGTCCACCTGGCTGCATCTTTTCATATAAATTGCAAGGGACAGTAAAGCTGGTACAACTTACCAGAGTTTAAAATGGAAATTAATAATTGTGTCCAGCAACTCAATTTATCGATTCCATCACAGACTAAATACCTCAGCAACTGTTAACAGCTTTTGTTTTGTTGACTGGAACTTTGGTGTGCGATAACCTTGTTCGATAACTTATTGGCAGTATTCTTGTTGGATCAATACAGTACACAGTGCCGCTCACGTGTTAGCTCAGGCCTGTGTTAAAGGTTTTCAGGTCCCAGGAAAAATTATCTGAAAGAATGAACGTAAAGTGTAATTAAGAAGAGAGTTTTGAATTATATTCATTGATTTTGAAAACTTGGCTTTTGTTAGAGGGAAAAAAATCACTTTTAAGCATTTTTGAAAAAGGATTATGGAGGATTTGCATGTGCTTAGTGGGAACCCAAATTCTGCAAGTTGCTTGAAATGTCACCATTATAGACTTAATCCTTCAATTTAAGTTACGGTCTCTGGTGTATCTGTCACAGTAAAAGTCCCATTCAGTCTCAGCCCGCGCTGTTTTAGAGGCACTGTGCTGTAGCGAAAGGTTACCCTCATTGAAGTAGAAAGATTTGCTGTTATTAACTTGGCGAGCTTGGCCAAGTCATGTGACCCCTGTGAGCTCAGTGTGGAACTGAGAACCAAGGCTGGGAAACCATCAGACCATCTGCCTTCTCAGACACGCCTCCCTGCTCCCCAGCAAAAAGCCAATCCATTATCAGACGCCAGAAGAGCCAAGCTTCCCAGGGATATGGACACCCGGTTTTTCTCCAGAGCTGGTCCTCCATGGCATGGGGCACTGCATTGGTAAATTTGGAGCCAGTGTTGTTGCTGTATAAACAGAATGCCTGCTCCTCTCCCCCCACCTGGTGTTATCCCCTCTTCTTTCTTCATCTTCCCTTTCCTCTCCTCCTTTTGTGGCACTCAGGGCTGGTCATAGACCATCACTGTCATATTCCTGAGGTGTCTCAGCCACCCAGAGAGAAGTGGATGTGGTGACAGTTTTGCTTCTGTCAAAGTTCATTCTCTTCCATGCCAATCGAGACTGCTGAGCTGTCTTTCTTTTTGGAGCATATTATTCTCATACTTAGCCATAATATTTAGGCTAAAAAAATTTCTCCTTTGAGGGAGAGTGACAAGATACAGTGGCAGAAATGGGCATGGTCTGATTGTGGGGGATGAAGGTCTGGCTCGTTGAATCTCTGAATGCCTCTGTTTGGAGAGAGTGGGCTGGATTTCAGGGGCCTTGCCCTTCCTTCCTTCCTTCCTTCCTTCCTTCCTTCCTTCCTTCCTTCCTTCCTTCCTTCCTTCTTCTTTTGCAGTACTGGGGATTGAACCCAGGGGCATTCTACTCACAAGCTACATCCCCAGCCCTATTTTTCAGTTTTTATTTTTTTGAAACAGGGTCTCACTAAGTTGCAGAGGGCCTCACTAAGTAGCCAAGGCTGGCCAAGAACCCGGATCCTCCGGTCTCAGCCTCCCAAGTGTTGTGATTACAAGTGTGTGCCACCACGCCCAGCTTCCAGGGGCCTTTCAAACCAGGGGGAGCTCTTTACATGTCTTGAGAAAGGATAAGGGAGTCCAGCATGCTCTGCGATGGAGACCAGTGTGCAGAAGGTTAGCAGGGGGTGCTGTCAATGTTTATGGAAGGGAAGGAGCAGATGCCAAGATGGCATCACTACAGTCCCAACAGGGCTTCCACCAGCTCCATGGGGCTCTGGGGCCCTGGGCTCTCAGGGCGGTCCCATCCACCTGTTCCCTCTTGTTGGCCAGTCATGAGCTGGGGGCTTCCCCCACCCAGGGGTGCCATCTGGGGTGAAGGCGCTGTCTTCATTTGGAAGGTGAGAGTGAGGAATGACAGCTAGCAGGTGTCTCCACAGCTGGAGGGCTAAATCCTTCCATCCTGGGAGAATCTGGGGCACATCACAGCACTCGTGATGGGGAGTCACTACCGTGTCCCAAGACATCTGCTGTCAGGGGGAAGTGGTTGTTGGGAAGGGGTTGGGGGTCACTGAGAAAATAACTGAAGGAGTCTTTAAGTTGCAGGAGAGGAGGCCGCCCACGGTCTAGGAAGCTCATGTAGGACTCCCTTGGAGGAGCAAGAGGCGTAAACACAAAGCCTGGCTGAGCCTCGAGGCGCCGGCCTCCCCGCAGGTTGCACTTGACTGGCACTGTGGCAATGCTAAGAAGGCCCGATCGCGGGTTCCCCTCCTGCCGCCACCCTGGGCCCTGGTTCATTACCGTTCTGCCGGGTGTCAGTGTTTCTGTGACACAATTAGAGGCATGCAATTCCCAGAACTAATGAGCCATTTCGAATATTGCGAGATGTGTAATTCAACATCATATGAGCCGGTAGCGTAAGTGAGCTTAAAGAAACAAATACACAGGAGTTTGGATTGAACAATCTGTCAGATGACTAGTCAGCCGGTCCCCGGGTCACCTTCCCTTCCGATGCCGCCGCCACTGCTAAAGAAATGACACCCAAGGAGAGTGACCAAGAGAAGGTGACCCACCGGCCTCCCTCACTGCCTCCTGAAGGCTTAGGAGGAGGGATCGCCTTTTCCCCTTGGGACTTCAGACAGTGTAACTCACATAAGTGAGAACCGTACGTATGCATTCTAACATGAACAAAGAACACGGGGCAGTGGTATCATTTTTGTCTTCTATTTTCTTATTATATAGATTCTGCCAGAAATGAAAATTATTCATATTCTTTCAGGAGTGCTCCTGTGGCCTTGAGTCTTTGATCTCTACATTTAAATTGAACTCATCAAACTGTTCTTAAGCTGGGCGTGGTGGAACACGCCTGTAATCCCAGTACTTGGGAGGCTGAGACAGGAGGATCGCAGGTTCATGGCCAGCCCCAGCAACTCAGTGAGGCCCTCTGCAACTTAGTGAGACCCTGTTTCAAAATAAAAAATAAAATAAAACAGGACTGGGGGTGTGTCTGAGAGGTAGAAAGCTCCTGAGTTCCATCCCCAGCACCACAAAACAAAAACAAAAAACCAACCACCCTGCTTTTAATTATTCCTCGGGTTATCCTCTGAGACTGAGGCGATACGTAACTGCTGGGGGAATGCATGTAATAACGGGGTCACCTGCCTCAGATCACATTGGTCTGGAAGAGACCCCGCCATAGCCAGCCTTCCCAGGACCCGGTCACCGAGTGGCGAGAGATGTCTGCTGCACTGGGCTCCTTCTGCGGTTGAGAGCCCCCTCTCGCTGATCTGAGCCTGCCTCACGCCTTCCGGCCCCTGCTCTCGATCTCTCGCTATTGCCTGTTTGTCCTCAGCGGGTTAGTCTAACGAGGATCCCAATTCGTAACTCGTGTAATGCGTGTACTGTTTACCTTGCGGATGGGGAAGGCGCCACCTGCGGAGTTCCAGCCTGTTGTGGGAGCCAGAAAAGCAGCCTCTGCACAGCCCTTGCCTCTCTGCACCTCCTTTCCACCTTGGGTGACTCCAGCCCCTGTCCCTGAGGCACAGAGGTCGAATGTTTCTGCTTAGCGTCCCCATTTGCACAGATGAGAACACTGAATTAGAAAGCACGAAGCAGCAGAACTGTCCCAGGAGAAGGGGGAATGGTGGACACATAGCATATCTATATAACAGGATATTTTAAAGCCATTAATTAAGTTGCCAAACACATACTTAATGGCCATCACGACTTAGGCCGATGCTCACGATGCGGCATTACATGCTAAGCAGAATGGACGATGGTGGCATGTCAGGATCTAGTGTTCATGGTTTCCGCTCTTCACAAGTAGCCCAGAGGGCCCAGCACATGCTAGGATGTTCCTGGGTGATGGGCTTGAATCTCAGCCTCTGCGTCCACTCCACAAGTGTGGTGACACGCGGGCAGAGGGGACGCCAACAGGCTGCTGCGTCCAGACGCTCCCGAGACCAGCAGCTGCTGTGTTCTACTTTCAGGGACTCAGACTGTTGCTCAGGGATCAATTCTGTTTCTGTGTAAAATGTGGCCCCTGGTGAACGTTGATGGTTAATGCCGACGACGGCAATAAACGCAAAAGAAAGAACTCCGAACAGGTAATGGTTCTTGGGCAACTTAACCACAACCTCAAAAGTAAAGAACGCCAAGTTCAATGATGGCTTAACACGTGGTGTGACTCAGGCTGCTGTGTACGGAGCAGACAAGAGCGAGCAGTTGGAGGTCTCGCTGCTCAAGGGAGGAGGAAACTTGCTGAGATCTGGAGGAGGCAGTTCGCTGGAGGCTCAGAGCTGAGGTTGCTCAAAATCAAGTCCCTTGCCCTGAAATGTACGTGATGAACGGAGTCCCAGGGGGCCTGTACAAACAGCCCTGTGAGGCTGCGGGTGACCAGGTCGTGGGGATCCCATTCAGCCATCTGTGTGTCGTAGGCAGGTAGCAGCCAGGTCCCCACCCGCCGTGGTGCAAAGGGAGACAGGAGACTGCTGCAGGAGCCTGGGAGGACATACTTTCAGTACCTGCCAAACCTTGGATTTGAAGAAAAGCCTCGGCAAAGGAGGGCGTACAGTCGCCAAGACTGGGTCTCTTCGGTTTTGGGCAATGAGATTGGCGCATGACCGGGGAGGTACTTTTTAATGAAGTTCTAAATATCAATGGGAAAGACTGAAGTATTTCCAGTTGGTTTCCTAAGTCTATTTCATCAGAGGCTGTTTATGAATTTGGGGACTGGTGAATTATATTTAATGAGGAGTTGCTGAGAATGTTCACGAGTGGTTTATCAGTGTTTATCTGTGCAAAACACATGTAGAAAAATGCCCAGAAAGATGAAGGGGAAGCGAGGTTTGGGGAAGGAAGAGAGACATTCCCCAAAAGCTAATTGCAAGAGAGTTTTGCTTCCGGTCATGATGAGGTGTCAGGTGTTGGACTAACCTTCTCGTTTGTTAGGCAGCTAGACACAGAACATGAAACACTGTTTTCAGACGTTCCCAGCACAGGCCTGTGATCTAGGAAAAAGGGAAAACCAAGGGGAGCCTGAAACCACCTTTCTTTTTTCATTACATTTTATTAGAGACAGTTTCTGAGCCACAGTGTGGGAAACCAAATCAGCCAGTTTTGCGGAACCAAGGAGACAGAGATGGCAATCTGGGGCTGCCGGGATGGGTGGATTTCGTGAGGTGGTGTGCTGGAGAGAAAGGATCTAGGTAGAAAAAGAGCTTCAGAAACCTGCAAAGGGGTTCACCTGTCTGAACACCAAGCTGTCTTTTCAGTGTGTGAGACTCCACATGGCCAAGCAAGGAACACCCCCTGGGCAGCTTCGAGCTCCACAGCGCCCTGGCTCTCTCACAGGATGAGCAGGCATTGAAGTTCCCACCACCCAGAGCAGACAGACCATGCGAACACTTGAGACACTTTGACCTTGGACTTCCAGCCTATGGAAATGGAAGCAAATCAATTTTCTGTCACCCACAGAGTTATATTCTGTTACAGCAGCCGAGCCATTAATACAGCTGGGATGGCTATATTACTATCAGGCCAATTAGACTTTGGGACAAGGAGTATTCTCAGAGGTGGGAAGGACATTGCAGATAATAAAGGATCAATCTGCCAGGAGGAAAATCGTGGACACGGAGGTGTCTGCCCACGTCCCCCTTCACAGAAGACCTGTTGCCCAGCTGTGTGGCCGAGTCAGCAGTGGACTCCTGGGAAACCCTGCAGGCCTGGCTGTCACGGAGGAAAGCGGCTGTTCCCAAAGGCACACCTGCCCTGGACATCCTACGTCCTGAGCCAGACACACAGACAGGAACATAGGGCGTAGAACACAGGTCCTCTCGCTCAGAGTCAAGCACTTAATCTCTGCTGAAACCAGGCACTGATTGTCAGATTAGGAAAGCGTAGGCAGCAGAAGGCAGGGCCTTGCTCTCGGATGTCAGAACCTTATATATTACACACTCAACCGCTCTCGTCTGCTGGGCGTGTGGACCAGGGAGAGTAGGTTGGCTGCAGAACTCTGTCCTACTCTGGAACACACCTGAAGCTGGGTTTCAGAAACAGCAGAGAACAGACTTGAGAATATCGCTTCACTCCATATTGCGTGCCTTGGAGGGCTGGCAAGGGGCCCACCCAGTTTGGTCTTTTTCTTAGTGGTTAGGGATACAAGGTTGTACACCTTGTCTGTTACTGTACGGGGGATATCTTGATATGTCTCAGGCCGTTGGACAGAAGAATTTTCACTACCGAGGCAAGCTGGCCAGACCCAACCACAGGCAAAAATCTCTCACTGGGAACCTGGACATAACACGAGACGTGGAGCATCTGCTGTTTTGTGACTCTCAGTAGTGACTTGGAAACCCCACAGGAATTAACAGCTTAGAATTCTAGATTTTTTTCCCCCTGTGTCAAAGCTCCAGTATATTTCCTTTTCATTGGAATCGTTGTCCTGGAAACCTTTGAAACCAACTGCAGCTCAGCCAGGAGCGACAGAGTCCCTCTTTTCCAACTGAACGTGAGTCTCTTCGGGGCGTCCGAACTACTCGCAGACCTTCAAGAGCCGCAGGAGAAATGTCCTTGGGAAATGTCACGCCGAGAGTCACCTGTGGGCTCTCCTCTCTGCGGCGATTCTGTGATAACAAATGTGTTTAAAAATCCATTACAACGGCAAATCCATAGATGGTACATTGTTTTGAATTTGTATCAGCAGCAAAAACAATTTCACATTTCAAATGAAATTTCTACAGAAACATCCATGCTAGAGCATAACACCAGACACATACAGATTCGAACAAATGGGCTGCTGCTGCTTTGTTTTAAAACATTGATAGAAGATAAAAATGTATTATTCATATCAACTCCAGCCATCGCTTTGAAACTGAAAATAATTTCTGGGGCCAGCTCCGAATAAATATGTATCTTGTCAACCGTGATATCTTTATCGGGCCCGAGGTGAAATGTGGAAATCTTGTCTCATGCTCCGTAGTTTTAACTCCTCTCCTTTCGGGCCCTGCTGTCTTTTCACCTGGTCTTTATAGATCTATTTTTTGGGGCTGGGGGTGAGGATCCTGTCTGACTCCGCCGGGTTCTTCTTTGTGCCCTACAGATGACACCGTGGAGGGATCCGACCTGGGTTGGGGGATGGGCGTGGATTCGGGTGCTAGATGCTACAAGGGAAACAGTCCAAAGATGAAGCCCAGAGTTTAGCCAAAGTGGGGCCAGGGCGTCAGGCATGGTGGATGCAGGATCGCTGGCTCCGGAGTGTAAGAGGTCAAACAGGAGAGTAGGCCAACAGACTCAGAAGTAAGAGTTCTTAGAGGCCAGACCAAACTGTCAGGGCAACGAGGGGCCAGAATTAGGGCAGAAAATATGTGACTCTTGGGCAGGATCCAGGGCACCTTGCAAAGGGACTTGCCGTGAAGGTCATTATACCTGTCCCTAGGAGGGGCACGTGCAAAACTAGGGCTGTTGCCACCATTGGCGACGACTATAGCTGTGCACAGGGAGCTGGGTTTTCCCTGCCTTGTGAAGTATAATTCATGGTTAAAAAGCCATAGACTTTTATAGTAAATGTGAGTGTCAGATCTCCATTAAAAAAATATATATATCTGAACTTCATTAATATTCAAGCCCTTGTCCTGCCAGTCACAGTAGTATTGGGCCTTCTCTTCTCCCTCTCCCAAAGATGCCACCCCATTTCTAGGGGCCAGCACTGATTACATTTGGGGTTCCCATCCCCCCCAGGCACCTGCCAGTGACCCAGTCCTCACCACACCTGCGGTGTCCCTCCTGAGCCAGCGCCTCAGGGGGCTTCTAAAGTTCCTCGTCATTTATACGACACACTGGTATCTGAGTGTTGGTCTACATTTCCTGCACAACGCTGGTAGTATCAGTGGTCTGAATTCTCCCGTGAAATACAACCCTGGTGATGATATATATCTATATATCTATATATCTATATATATGGTATGAACTTGCACAAGACACACTTGCACACTTGGGAACACAAAGTGGTTCTACTCCATGTAGAACTCCGGCAATCCAAGGACATCATCACCTTCCCGTGAACGCCAATGGCTCCAATGTTCTAACAAGACTGGTTACAAATTCAGGGGGAAATAAGAAAGGGAGTTTTAGGTTAGTGGATCAGACCGTGGGAAATAAAGAAGGTGTCTAGAAGTGTTTGCCGTGGTGTAGTAATGGTGCCCGAGGGGACTCAGTGTGAGCGTGCCATTCTCTCCCAGGAGAACTGAAGCCATGCTATAGTTTGTGTTCAGGAAAAGACTCTCAATGGAAAGGTTCCGTTGACTGACTACTCTTCCATTGTTCAAAGAAGCCAAGTACAACCTCAAGACCTCGAACATCTAGATTGAATAAAAAATAGACTTAAGGAGGGACAAGGGTTGGTAACCCCACGTGTTAGTCAGCTTTCTGTGACTGAGACCAAAATACTCGACAAGAAAAACTTAGGAAAGCAAAGACTTATTTTGGCCCATGGTTTTAGAGAGTTCAGTCCGTGGCTGGAAGGGAGGCAGGACTTCACAGAAGGAGGGTGTGCTGGGGAAAGCTGCCCAGCCCGTGGTAGCTGGGAGGAGTCTGGGGAAGGAGCTGGAAGAAGATAAACCATTCCAGGGCTCGCCTACTTCCTCCCACTAAGTCACATCTCCCAGTGTGCATTCAGCCAGCAATGGGTTAATCCACCGAGAGGGTCAGAGCCCTGATGGTCCAGTCATTGCCCGAAAGCCCACCTCTGAACCTGGCTGCGTTGGGGCCACGCCTTGGACACGAGCTTTCCTGAGACGTCCCGGATCCAAACCCTCACAGCCCTGCGGCAGGTGTCGGCGTGCCCGCCCCACAGGCCTGCGGTTACTGCTCCTGAGGAAGGTTGTGTGGAGAAGACCAAAAGGAGAGGCCACCCAGGATCCTGGAGTCAGGAGGAGGGCTGCGCTGGGGAGGCTTACAAGAAGAATGTCTGTTCTCACTAGGAAAGATTATGTGAGCAAGAAACATGTCTTCGAAAGTCTCAATCATTTTAAGTAAAAAATGATCTTTGTAATTTTCCAAATATAAAGAGTGAAACAAACCACTTAAAAATGGGCAATAAGTATATGGAAGACAGAACTCTGCTGAAATCCGACGTCATCCACACATGGTTCAATGTAGCAGAGTTTTTGAAACATTTCTTACTAAAGCATTTTTCAACTTGGTAGAAATGTTACACCGGAAATTGCTCATCAGCAAACTGGTGATCCTAGTAGGGCTAGCTGAAACACCACTCAGTGCCTGGCTCCACGAAACCCTTTTGTCTTTATTCTGCCCAGCTGGTGAGTCTAAAGCAATCCATTAAGGCCCAGGAAATAAATCCTTTTGGAAATCTCAAGAGATTTATATTCACTCATTTTTTCCATCCCATTAATGACATGCCATCCATTCTGGTCCTGGGGACAGGGCAGGCAGAAGGCTTCCACGTATTTGACAGAGATTTGTGCACCTGCTAAGAGCCAGACACCGCGAGGCACTGGAGACAGCAGAAGATGTAGGAATGGCTCCTGGCTTTAAGAACATACAGGGCAGCTGGGGGTATAGCTTCGTGGTAGAGCATCCGCCTCAGGTGCCTGTGGGTTTGATACCCTGATCTACAAAGTAACAACAACAACAAAGTAACAGCAACAAAGACACACAAAGAGAAGTGGGAAGGATATGCTGATTAACAGTTAAAACACAGCATTGTGAGTTTGGAGGGGCGTCCTGCCAGTCTCCTCTGGGAAGGTGCTCACCGGGCCATGTTCTTCAGTAAGGTGGACATGGGCTGGCTCTTCCCCAGGCTGGGAGTTGTTTCTTTGGCCATCTAGACAAGAATCGAAATGAGGCAATATGCTAATGGAACTCAAAATATTTTCTTTTAAATGAACACAACAAAGGTTAGAGATACAAGGGTGAAGGACATAGCATGTCTAAGTTTGGTCATTTGAACAATTATTTAAATATAACTTTTGGAATTCACATGCTGAGCTGTGTTGGCATGAGGTACTGTTTGATTCTTCCTGCTCATTGGTTTCAAAAACTTTTCAAGATGCAAAGTTTAGGACTTCAATTTTCCTTTTAAATTGGACAAAAATTCAGTATATATTCAAACTTATGGTGCCTGTAACTTCTTAAATTGCTCCCCCCTGGGAATGGTTCCAAGTTTCCAGTATTCCAGGCACAATAGATATCCTTCTATCTTTGCCTTGAAGATAGAATATCTCATATACAAAATGATTTTAGATAATACCTGACTCTGATTTTTATCTGATTAATAGGTTGTAATTTAATGTACTAGTCTCTAAAAATGAGGAATTTGAGTTAGATTATCTTCACAAATCTTAAGAACACACTATAACTTTATGACTCTTAACATGGTAAAGCAAACTATTTAAGTGAAATAATTACTCAGAGCATAGGCATTGAAGGGACTCAATTTCCCAATGCAGATATTAGGTGACTTTTCTTGGTGGTACTGGGATTGAACCCCGGGATTCTGTACCTCTCAGCTAAACCCCCAGCTCTATTTTATTTTTATTTTGAAACAGTGTCTCACTAGGCTGATGAAAATCTCATCACTTGCTGAGGCTGTCCTCTAACCTACGATCTTCCTGTCTCAGCCTCCCAAGTACTAGGATTATAGGCGTGTGCCACCATGCCCGGCTAGTAGGTCATTTTTAAAATTCAACTTTTAAATTAGTCCTGAGTAACTGAGAAAGCAGTAAAATGGCTGCTGTTATCATCAAGCCGTTGTCACTAGTTCACTACAGGTTTGAATTGGTCCTCTGGTTTTATAATATGGTTCGGCTCATCTCGATCCTTACATCATTGACTTTTCACAGATTTTCTGAGAATTAAATTCTACTTTCAAGGGTTGAAATTTGCCCTCGTGGGTACTATCCTGGAACGGTCTTGTTCATAAGATTTGTGGGCAGAAGGGAAGACTGTACTCTTGGGAGAAGCTTATCACGTTATCAGACTTCCGTTGGAGGGGATCCAGGGACCCCCCAGAAGGCATTCGCTATTTTTACCATTCATTGTGATTACCATCTGTGGCTCCACAGGCTTCAGTGCCTACTCTAAGAAAAGTCACCACAGTGGGGACAGATATCACCTCTATCGTAGATAACTGGATTTATCCATAAATTTAAGATTTCTCCCTTTATAAGGAAGAAGGATGCAGTAGATTCAGGCAGGAGGTTTCAGGGAGAGCATCTTTGAAGGAGAGGACCAGCGAAGGCTTTGAGCCAGACAGAGAGAGGCAAACCAAGCTCAGGATAAAAGGGGAGGACCAAGGCTGGGCAGATTGGGGGACAGCTAGGCAAGTGTGATGTCATGGATAGAATCTGTGATTTAGAAACAGCCCCGTCTAACCACACTGGTTTTCTTTTTTTTTTTTTTTTTTTTTGCGGTACTGGGGATTGAACTCAGAGGCATTCTACCTCCGAGCTATACCCCCAGCCCTATTTTTTATTCTTTATTTTGAAACCAAGTCTCACTAAGTTGCGGAGTGCCTCACTAGGTAGCTGAGGCTGGCCGCGAACCCGGATCCTCCGGTCTCAGCCTCCCGAATGCTGGGATTA
>PVLC010002578.1:0-41514 GCA_004027655.1 Graphiurus murinus
CCCATTTTCTCCCTAGCTTCCACATATTAGGGAGAGCATTTGATTTTTAACTTTTAGTGACTGACTTATCTCACTTAACATAATGTTTTCCAGTTCCCTCCATTTCCTTGCAAATAACATGATTTTGTTCTTCTTTATGGCTGAGTAAAATTCCATTGTGTACATATCCCATAGTTTTGTAATCCATTCATCTGTTGTGTTAGAACTTATTTTCTTTAAACCCTCAAATGTCTTATTACAATCTTACTAAAATATATACTTCAATCTTATTAATGATGTTGGTACATAGAAAACCCAAGGGGGTACACTCAGAATTTCTAAGACATCTAAAGACAAACTGGTAGTGTTTCTCTTGTGATAATTTTATACCTGTCCAATATTTTGGACACATTGTGTTAAGTAATGTCAACCTAACAGCCTATTCTTAAGTTTATACTGAGTCACCTACAAACTATTTTTTCTTTTTTTTTTTTTTGCGGTACTGGGAATTGAACTCAGGGGCATTCTACCTCCGAGCTACACCCCCAGCCCTATTTTTTATTCTATATTTTGAAACCGAGTCTCACTAAGTTGCGGAGTGCCTCACTAGGTAGCTGAGGCTGGCCGCGAACCCGGATCCTCCAGTCTCAGCCTCCCGAATGCTGGGATTACAAGCGTGCGCCACCACACCCGGCTCAAACTATTTTTTCTAAAATAATTTTTTTGGGGGGTGGTGGTGGTACTGGGAATTGAACCCAGGGGCATTCTACCTCTGAGCTACACCCTTCGTACTCTTTTTTATTTTATTTGGAAACAGGGTCTCACTAAGTTGCCGAGGGTCTCAGTAAGTTCGCTTGCCGCGAACCTGTAATTCTCTTGTCTCAGCCTCCTAAGTACTGGGATTACAAGCATGTGCCACCACACCCAGCTTAAAAATTTTTTTACTTATACTTTATTATTTAGCTTTGAATTTAAAAAATGCAGGGAGGGAAATGAACTCATAACTAGAGAAATTAAACCCTCCTATATATGGTATCTTCTAAATATTATTAGTGATTAATGTTAAATTTTAATAGATCTGATATCTGTTTAATAACATTGCACATAGGCATTACTGAATTAAAACCTATTTGAATATAGCTATATATCATGATATTATTTATCATGAACACCTTTTTTTCTAAAGGCATTTCACTTTATATCCTAATATTTTAGCTCAAGATACAAAGTTTTCTACCTTTCCTATGCAGGTGAGTTACCGAACCACAGTCTTGGGTATCACATGGTTACCATCTTTAAAATGGTGTTTTTAATCTCCCAAGAACTTCAGCTATAACCTCATCAGCAAATGTTTCAAGCAAAGTGCTCTATCAAAGTCATTCCCCCCCCCCCCCAGCTAAAAACAGGCAGGGAAGATGAGAGGGTAGAAAAGATAATTTACCTGCATCAATTTTCTGGAGAGCTCATTAGTGAGGAACTCTTCTTCCTTCTCATAATTTACAGCAAGGGTTTCTTTCTCCTTCTGCAAAGCCTGAATTTTCTTGAATAAAGTGTTACTGATGAATTCTTCTTCCTGTTCAGCCCTGGCTTGCTGTTAAAAAAAGAAACAAAACAAAAACATGGTAAGAAAACAGGAAATTTACTAATTGTAATATAGTTCTTATTTCCAGAGAGGGTGCCTATTTTAATTAGAGCTCTATTTTTAACTATGACCAACACACCCCCAAGAAGCGTAAATCCGAAGGACTCAGCAGTGGCCATAAAAGCAAATATTACTATTACCCCAAGGGCCTCCCTGTACTATGCATTGTCCTTCTTAAAGCAGTGTGTCAAATTAGCAAAGACTGTACTACAGTTTTTATGAAGCACTCCACAATCAATAGCCAGAAGACAAAAAGTTCCTTCTCATGTAGCAAAGGTCCAGTACAGGTACTGATTTGTGATGACTCTCAGCATGTCACTGCCTCTCAAAGGCTCGTAATTGAAATATCTAGGCATCTTTTCCCTTTTTTACTGGAACAGAGAAGTTCAAATCACTTAAAAGCAAAAGCATTATCACCTCCTTAGGATATTGCCAAAAGGGTTTGAATATACCATTTAAAAAAGCAATGTAGACACACTGACATACTCATGGAAGAATTACTAGAAAGCAATACACCGAAAGGCTAAAAAGGAGTTATCATAAGGTAGTGGGACTCTAGGGGGCAAAAGGTGAAGACAGATGAGAGTTTTTTGTTTTGGTTTGTTTTTACTTTATTTCCCTATTGGGAATTTGGAGTGGAGAGGGGCAAGAACAGGCATTACTGAATTAAAACATATGAAAAGCACAGAAACAACAAGTGTGTCCCACATAATTCAACAGGGATGGACGACAGTACTCTTCCATTGATCACCCAGCTAATGCATTAATAGTCTAAAAAGAAAAACCTAACCATTCTTGAAGGAAATTCATCTTTTCAGAAAGAAATGAACTCAACTAATTCAAAGTACTTTTTAAACTACAACATTTTGGTGCATTTATATGAAATAAAGCATGTTTTTTTCTGCCAAGTTGAGGGAGGGAGAGTAACATGAACTCCAGCATCTACTACTGATAATAATATAAAGCCAGAAAAGAGAACAGAAAAGACCACCCATGTTAAGCGATTATCTCCTTGTGCTATAAATAGGTCCAACTATCACTCCCAGGTCGGTGGCTTAAATCTGATACCAGATGCCAGCTTCCCCAACACCTGGCACATTAATACCGGTGGTTACCCCCAGCTCCCCATCACAGTGGCCCTAGAGGAGGTACACCAGTCCCTGGGTCTCCTTGCCAAACAAATCTACAAAAAGTGAGCTACACATAAGTACTAAGACTGAAAAACAAAGCTGCACAAAGGCTGGAAACTTTGGGAGAAGGTCCAGCACTCAAGTTCCTAAAGCAGCCTTTCTGGAATAGTCCAAGAGAGTCAAGCAACAATGAACCACCAGCTAATAAATTCCTCTGACCAGAAGAGGGCACCCAGTGAGCAGTCCCTGTGTCTCCCAGGCGTTCCCGTACATGCTTATTTCACTAGCACTTCTCAGTGCCTTACCCTTGCCACTAGAGTCAAGGAAAACTGCTGAGGACTGGGACTTCCCCTGCCCTTTAAAATCAATCCCCATGCCTCTCCCAAACTCAAAGACTTCAAGATCTATTTGTGCAATGGGCAGGAATCCAAGTTATTTACTTAGGGCATATTTGATACATATATCCAAGATCACAATCTTTCCAAGCTACCTGTTTTTCTAGTTTTGACTGGCAAATCCCTATATGATTTGAATTCTGATTATTCTAAAAGTTACAGAAGAGAAAAGTAGAGGAACTAGTAACACTTTTACTGGTGAGTCTGACTTAGGATTCAAAAGGATGTTTGTAGCTGGGTGTGGTGGCACACACCTGTAATCCCAATATTTCAGAGGTTCAGACAGAAAGATTCTAGGTTAGAGAGACCCTCAGCAACTTAGTGAGATTCTGTTTCCAAATAAAAAATAAAATGGTCTGGGGATGTAGCTAAGAGGTAAATGCCCCTCGATTTAATCCCTAGTAACACACACACACACACACACACACACACACACACACACACACACACACAACAAGAAAAATAGGTTTGCCATAAATTAATTTCATTATCAGGCCAGATTCAACTACCTGCATATTATCACACACTTAATAATTTGGACCAGTAAACTTAATCATAAGCAATAAAGTGGACCAGGTTCAAAAGCTCTGCAGACCACCCTCCTCTTTACATGGGGGACTAGATGTAATAAGCAGAAAATAAGATGCTAAGAGTTATCTCTGTGAAGTTGAAAACAGACCCAAGGAGTTTTATTTGTATAGCCTCTCTACCCAGGTAATCATTATGTTATAGGGACAACAAATGTCATCTTGATATAAAAATGAACTTTAAGAGAGAAAACAGATTCATGATTACCAAAGAGGATTGGGGAATGACTGCTCATGAGCACAGGGTTTCTTTTGCAGGTGATAAAAATGTTCTGGAATTAGACAGCCCTAACAGTTTTCACAACTTTTTAAGTATACTAAGAAACCACTGACCTGTACAATTTAAAAAGGTGCATTTTAGCCGGGCATGGTGGCACATGCTTGTAATTCCAGTACTTGGGAAGCTGAGACAGGAGGATTGCAGATTCATGGCCAGCCTCAGCTACTTAGTGAGGCCCTATGCAACTTTGTGAGATCCAATTTCAAATTAAAGAATAAAAAATAGGGCTGGGAGTGTAGCTTGGAGGTAGAATGCCCCTGGGTTCAATACCACGTACTAAAAAAAAAAAAAGCAAAATTTTAAGATGATGTGGACAGGGAGATGAAGAGAGATAGAGCTGTTCTAAGGTTCTTTCCAAAGCAAGTGACAAGACAGGGGTCTTGGGAAGCTTTGGCTAACAATATTATTCACTATTTTAGAATAGCTGCTTATTTCTAGGCCAAAGCCCATTAATAGAAAATGCTACTCTCAGGACCCCTGAATGAACACTAATTGTAGGGTTGAAGCCAGTTAAAGACTATTTAACTTAACAAAGAATTAACATGACCTTTGGTTAAGTTTTTTGCCACCACTTCTAAATTCTAATGGAGGGGTGGGAGGTGGTGTTCCAATTGGTACACCTAAGATTTTTAGTTCGATAAGGGTTAAAAATGCTATGGCTAGGAGAATAGAGAATTATTTTAGGAATGAACACATAAAGACAAAATATTGTGTTCAAAATAGCCTCAGAGGCTGGGTGTGGTGGCGCACGCTTGTAATCCCAGCATTCAGGAGGCTGAGACCGGAGGATCCGAGTTCTCCGCCAGCCTCAGCTACCTAGTGAGGCACTCCAAAACTTAGTGAGACCTGGTTTCAAAATAAAGAATAAAAAATAGGGCTGGAGGTATAGCTCGGAGGTAGAACGCTCCTGAGTTCAATCCCCAGTACCGCAAAAAAAAAAAAAAAAAATAGCCTCAGAGAAAATTTTTTGTAGAAAGTAAGTCATAGCATACTGAAAATATGGGTAAACTTGATTATCAGAGAACAAGCCATGCATCATAAAAAGCATTAAGTAAGCTAAGTGTGGTGGTGCACACCTGTAATCTCAGTACCTGGGAGGCTGAGACAGAGGATCACAAGTTCATGGCCAGCCTTAGCAACTTAGTGAGACCCTGTTTCAAAATAAAAAATAAAATAGGGCTGGGAGTATAGCTCAGAGGTAAAATATCTCTGGGTTCAATCCCCAGTACTAAGTGTTCATTTCTCCTATAAGTTCCACCACATGCTATGTGTAGTATCAATCTTGATCTTGGTATGTGTGTATGTATGTATGTGTGTTTTCCTAATCCTAAAGGAAATCTTTTTATTTAAACGATGAAACAAATTACCTTTCTTTTTTTTTTTTTTTTTTTTTGCGGTACTGGGGATTGAACTCAGGGGCATTCTACCTCCGAGCTATACTCCCAGCACTATTTTTTTTATTCTTTATTTTGAAACCGAGTCTCACTAAGTTGCGGAGTGCCTCACTAGGTAGCTGAGGCTGGCCTCGAACCCAGATCCTCCGGTCTCAGCCTCCCGAATGCTGGGATTACAAGCGTGCGCCACCACGCCTGGCTACAAATTACCTTTCTAATGTATTCCCCCAAGAGAATCCAGAAGGAGCCAAGTACATGGTGGTCTAAGAGCTAAGAACAAGCCCTGGGCATGACAAGCAAGACAAGAGTCAGCCAAACAGGTAGATGGAGGCAAGATAAAACAGGCTCCACATGAAATCTCATTCTCGAATTTTATCTGTATATTTTCCCTTATATCTGAAGTGCCCGAAAAGCTAAGGTTGCCTAAGCACATTCAAATTCAAAATTAAAGCCGCATCTTGAAAGTTAAATAAATGAATCAAGCTTTCCCTCTAACTCCATAAGGTCTCCAATGAAAATGGGAACAAAAATATCAGGAACTCTTTGAAGGAAGAAATCTGCTCTGTTTTGTGTTTGCATAGTTGAAGACTGGAAAAATTTGGGGGGAAAATCTGTGATTATATTTTCATGTTTAATATGGCTCTTGGTGCTCTGTGTAGAAAAGGCGTGAATTTAGCATAATCTTATGTAGTAGTGTCTGCTATTAAACACACTGCCCTCTGTCCAGCAATAATCGGAGCCTATTAATATGAAGACCAGACCTTGTAAAGTATCCTTCCATCGTTCTTTCCCCATCTTACCCAAAATCCAACATAGCAGAAGGTAAATAAAGAAGGAGGGGAGAAGAAATTTATCAAGTTCTGGTGGGGCTGGGGTGGGAGGGTACAGAGACAAAACAATTCATAGAAAATATTTTCTCACAAGTTAAGACACATTTAGACCATATTCTGCACAAGCATATTTTTCTGTGGATAAGTAAAACAGTTTGTGCTGACCCACTGTTACCATGACCTGGGCACAAATTTGATAGGAGATTCCACTGTGATTGAGGTAGGATGGGAAAAATAAAAATTAATAGGTAAAAAAAGAGGCAAACTGGTAAGGAAACAGGAATTATAGTTTTATAATCTATAAACTTCACAATCTTTATCTTCACCCTTCAGGGCCTGCTTCTTTCTTAGGCAAAAATCCTCAGTAGGCCCACAGCCTTATCAGAATGGCCCCTCTCCTCACCCATTCCTGAGGTGCTTAGTAAACAAAGGACCCAGAAGGAAGGTCAAGCTCAACTGCTGCCCAGCCACCACCTGAAGATTCTGAGATGGCTAGACCTCCACCTCTGCTGTGTGCCCCTACTCACCCCCTCATGGGGTCTAATAAAAGAACTGTGAGACCCCAAAGATGCTCTCTCCCTCAATGAGGTGGCCTGCATTCTCTCTTGAATGTGTATCCCCCACTTTCCTAATGTGAGAATATAATTAGATCTTTCCCATCAAAGGAATAGCTTGACTTAGGCTCCATTTTGCAAAACTGCCATTACGTAACCTTATGTGCTTGTATTTTTGCAAAGATAGCATTTCCTGGAAATTGTGAGTGCCAACCCCTCCCCTGGCATTCCCTTCACCCAACGGCGTAAAGACTGTGAGGCTGTGTCCCACCCATAGGAGCACAGCACAGAAGCCCTGTGCTAGAAATAAAATGCCCAGCAGTTTTCTGCCATGCTGTTCCTGCATGCCTGACTTACTAGTGGCAGGATCCCTTTTTTTCAAAGAGTAAAATTCACTTTGCCGAGCTGCTTTCAAATGTGTGGCATTTCTTATGACACCACAGAAATTTATTTCCAACAATCTGGTGGCCCGTATGTGGTGACAAATTGTCATCAGAGTGTTGCGGGGATTCCTTTCTGGGGAGACACATCCTGCTGCTTGACTTGCTGGTGGCCCCAGGACAGGATATACCACCATTCCCTGGCCGACAATGGACCCCAAGTGGAAAGCAGAATGGCAAGGCAGGAGAGGTGTCCTTGCTTACTCCGTAGCATGACCAAGTGACTTCTACATGCAGACCACAGGGAAGAAAGTGTCACGGGAAGTCAACCATTTCCTTGGTGGTCAGAATATCCTCGGGTGGGGGTTGTGTGAAAATAATGGGGGTATCTGACGATGCCTAATGAAATGGACCCCAAAGTTTACAGCTTCCCTGTGAGGGGCCTGGCATCCGAGTTCCAGAAACTCCCAGTAAGAAATAAGGGGGTTAAGACTGGGATGGGAACACACAGCCAGGACACTGGGATGGTGAGATGACAAGACACCTCAGGGCAGAGGTTGAGTCTACCAGGAAAAGACATACCTAATATACAAGATTAAGGACAAAATTCCTTCTGATAGTATTTTAGTCCTAATGTTACAATATTGGGGAGATAATCCACAGAACTGGGTACATCAATTATAAATGAGTGCTCATGAATTAAAACAAAATGAATCCAAATAAATACCTTTTAGTTCACATGACTTATAAATCTTTAACAAATACAGGCTATCCAACCGGGAATTTTATTGTTTGCTTCAGTGTATTGTTGGAGGTGTAGTGTCCACTGTTAGGATAGGTGTGAAACTGTATGAGTCTGAATTTAAAAATGATGGACTGATTAATAAAATGGGCAGAGAAAGTCTCAAACAGCAAAATATTCAACTGCCTTATGGATATTAATATCTGTGTTCAGTAAACTGTATACCAAATTTCAAGAGTGGAAAACAAAGCAGAGAGAGATGGTACAGTAAAAGAAAGATGGCTGAAGAAAGGTTTAATACCTTGATCAGAAACAAAGAAAGGATTGGAATTAGGGCAGTTAAAGATTTCTGTATAGAAAAGGTCTGAGGCATGGCAATTGGTAACCATAGCAGCAATTTCCTTCCCTGTTTGACTGTTAACATCAGCAAGAGACGATATATTTGTTTTATCCAATGTGTCATTATATATATGTAAGGAACAGTTCAAGATTACTTTCTTTTGGGTATTAAGCATTCTTACTGAAAAGAAGTATTTTGTCTATGTTAAAAGATTCCTATAAGGATTGTCTTAAATGTAAGAAAACCCAATAAGTAAAAGGAGATATTTATTGATATGAGGAGAGCTTAAGAGGGTTGCAAATGATTTGCAAGAGATAAAATTAATTTTTTTAAGTCACATTTAATGCACTGACTTTATGTTTAGAGCAATTATAGTTTCTTAAGACATTTATCTGCTCTTGGTAAAAGTTTACAAAAATTAGCCTAGAGAGCAAGAGTTTGGCATTTTTATTAAGACAATTTCCTATGTTCTTCATATTTAAAACAATAAAGTTTTCAGCTCTTAGTAACATTTATGACAAACTTATTATGAGGAAAGTTTTTATTTTTTATCACGATAATCTCATGTTTATCAGGCTTTGGGGGGTACTTAGTAAACTGTATTTCAGTAGAGTCAGGGTGGGAGATCTTTTTATGAGATGGCAGATCCAAAAATTATTTTACAACACCTCAGTCCTTGCCCATCTGCTTGGCAAACATTCAGTCAGAAAACACAAATGAGGAATATACGAAGTTTACCTAAATGTTTCATAAAAGCTTATAAAGTTAGGTATATGGGTTTTATATACATGCAGGATAATCAATGAGTGATCTCTTTATGTAGTGTGCACTGTATCTGACCCTTAATTATATAAAATGGCTAATGAAGTTATGAAACTTATGCCATTTATCTGTTTAATTCACAAAAGTCCCTGTCATTTTATTTATTTTTTAGCGGTACCAGGAATTGGACTCAGGGGCATTCTACCTCCGAGCCATACCCCCAGCTTTATTTTTTATTCTTTACTTTGAAACAGGGTCTCACTAAGTTGCAGAATGCCTCACTAGGTACCTGAGGCTGGCCGAAAACCTGGATCCTCCGGTTTCAGCCTCCCAAATGCTGGGATTATAAGGGTGCGCCACCACGCCCGCTCGTCCCTGTCATTTTAAAATCACCTGCTTTATATCTGTCTGCTTTGACTGAAGAAATGTTTTATTATATTATTGTACAGGAAAAATACAATTGCTCATTAGATATTAAGCCTATTGGAGATTATTAATACTGTTCCCTAAACTTATAAAAGGTCTAGAGCTATTCTTTGATATTTGTCAATGCTATTAACTTACACAGGTCTGTAATTATGGTTATCTTACTGAGCCATGGATTCTGAATTTATTTTAACTTTTGTGTAACTGTAATGTTATTACTGGCTTCTTTGTAAGTTAAATTTTTTTGTGTTTCCCAAGTATCCTCTGAAATGCAAAGTTTAAGAGGAAAACACTTTACCAAGCTGATGTCCTCAAAACAAAAATTGTTAATAGTGATAGTGATACCCTTTTTCAGGTTTATATTTGTGTTTTCCTAAACTGTATTATGACCATCTTTAAGCAAAGATAATTAGAGGTGCTTGAACACTTCACATTCCAAATCATGCCATTCTGTCTAAAGACTAGGCAATAATATACATATATATGAAGTCAAATGCCAAATATTAACAAAACTATTATACAAGCTAGATCTGTTCTGTTCCTAATAGTTTTGTTTTGTATTTTCTTTGTATATCTTTGTAATTGTTAACATTACAGATATACAACTTCTAACAAAATAATCTAATGTTTTAATAGCCATTACCTGGAAAGCAGGCTACAACATTGGCCCTTATTCATTAACAAGAACTGGTGAAACTGACCAATGGATGTTCAACAACTGTGACCTGGAGAACAATCGGGAAATAAAAGAGTTAAGGAGAGAAACAGCCAGTATTTTGGCCCTTGCCCTCTAAGGTTAAATAGGACCCAGGCAACTGATGGGACTCCTAAGGGCTCTAAAATGCTGGCAAGTCACCCCATGCCCCCACCCCTGATTAGGGGGATGTGAAGACCCTGGAGAGTCAGAGCCACCAGTGCATATTCTGTAAAAAGGAGGGTCATTACAGAAGGAAACATCTCCAATGCTTCAAGGGAAGCTATGTGGTCAGCTAGACCATGACTCATCCTGGCAGATGGTAGAGGAAAAGCCTCACAAAGTTCCTAAGAATAATCCTAAGGAACCTGGTTTTGTAAAAATTTATGTTTGCCCAACACAGGGCTACCTACTTGTTCTTGAATACCCAGCAGGAGAGCATAACCAAGAACAAGTGTGCTATTCTAGGGTATAAGGAGAGAGCCATACTCATGGAGTTTTGTTTTTGGTTTTGGTTTTTTTTGCAGTACTAGGGATCGAACCTGGGAGCATTCTACCTCTGAGTTACACCCCCAGCCCTAGTTTTTTTTTTTTATTCTTTATTTTGAAACAGGGCTATACCTGAGATGCCATCAAGGGAATAGCTAATAACTAGATGCCACCAGTAGAATGAGCTAGGAAAATTATTTAGCTCTAGATATGAATTAGTTGAGGATGCTGGAGTTGATGACACCTTTGAAAACAGAAGTTATCATATGCTAATGAGATTTGAAGAAAAGAGTAGTATATAAAAAAAGAGAGGGAGTTGTTCTATCAAGGAATAGCTCAACTTAGGCTCTATTTTGTAAAACTGCCATTGTGTAACCTTATTTGTGTTTGTATTTTTGTAAAGATAGTATTTCCTGAAACTTTTAAGTGCCAACCCCTCCCTCACATCCCCTTTAGCCAATGGCATAAAGATTGTGAAGCTATGTTCCCACCAGTAGGAGCACAGCACAGAAGCCCCGCACTGTAAAATACCCAGCAGTTTTCCACCACAGTGTTCCTACACGCCTGACTTACTGGTGGCAGGATCTCTTTTTGCACAAAGTAGAATTCGCTTTGCCAAGTTGCTTTCAAATATGTGTCTTTTCTTATGGTGCCACAGAAATTTATTTCTAACACTAGATAAACCTCTGTCTTTGTCCCTGACTGGCGCATGCTGAAATTCTTTTCTGCCATGAAATCCAAGGACCTCACTGATCCTAAGTTCCTGAGATGAGGAAAGAACCCACTACACACCCCCAGCCCTATTTTATTTTGAAATAGGATCTTGCTAAGTTGCTAAGGATGGCCATGAACTGTGATCCTCCTGTCTTGGTCTCCCAAGTACTGGGATTACAAGCATGCACCACCATACCCAGCTCAACTGAGATATCTTTAAGTTTTAATGCTTAAGAATCCAAGCAGGACTCATCTATTATTTTAACTATTTAAATTTAAGCCTATATTTAAATGTTGTATTCTAATTATATAAATTGACTATTGTGTTGTCTAATCACAATATCAATTTTAATGATCTTAACATTTTAATTTGAAACAGCCTCTGAAACCACAGCAGGAACCACCCAACACACAGCCAAGCAACTGAATAAAACCCTGTTCTTTCTACTGTCAATTACAAGGTACACCACTACAGATATCAATTGCATAAGAGATGCTCAATCTGACAGAATCCCTCATGATTGGTGGCTGGTGGCTCTAACAGGATCAGCTCAAATACCAGTCACATCAATGGGTTTATCAACACAAATGGTCCTGCTAAAATCTCTTTAAGTGCCAGTATGGCAGGTGTGGGTGGCAAGTACCATAGAACACATGCCTAAATATACCTTTATTTCTAATAGGAAAGTCAAGAAAAGGATTCCAATTACATACACGCCTGAGAATTACAATAGTCTTTAGTCTGCAGAAGTACCAGGCTAGTGCAGGCTTCCTCCAGGTGCTGCACGCTAGCTTGCAATAAAAGCAACTAATAAGTTAAAGCACTCTTACTCTATTCCAGAAAGGCCAGCAAGTCACTAACACATACACAGGGATCAAAGTAGAATCATAAGACCTGGCCACTGTGCTATTCTGTCTCAGATTCTATGTCCAGACCATTGTCATAGGACTGGAGGGTAAGATACCCAACAGGACCAAAGGGTAACTTCCTAAATAAAGAGAACTCATAGCCTGAAGCCCTAACAGTCGCAAAGTTTCATCAACCTGTGGTGCCTCTGAGATCCCTTTCAGAGAAAGGCCAGTTAGCTCCAGCACTACCACAATCTGCAAAGGCCAGGCATATTCCCTGTGGACATGCTTTTAATTGCATACAAGCAGAACACAGCTGCACCTACACACCTCACCATGTGAATTCACCAACACCCAAACTGGTGCACGCCTAGTTCAAGAAGATGAGTCCACTGATCACTTCCCAGGATACAGAGCAATGAGAAACTTCTGGAAAAGTGGCTAAATGTTTACTCTGGATATATGAAGTTACCTCTCTTGAGCCAATAACAAACAGGCCACACTTTGGAGGAGTTTGACATACAGTGTCAGACTCTGGAGGCCACTGCCTGGTTACAAGGTGGCTGTGCCCACCTCCAGTTGTGTGGCCCCTGGTGTGGGAGGCATGTGAGCTCTCCAGGGTACTGTTTTCTCCTTAGGAAAGTACAAATTATGTCACCTCCAAGTTAGTAGAGAAGACAAATTATTCACAAAAGGTTTATCGCAAACCAGGCCACACCTGTAATCCCCACTACTGGAAGAATTACTTTAAAAGATATGGCAAAAAAATTCCGCAAATTAATAAGAGAACCACAGATCCAGAGTTCAGAGACTATCAATCAGGACAAATATAAACAACAAAAAAACAGACATATGTCCCTAATAGTCATAATCAAACTACTAAAAATCAATGACAAAAAATCTTAATGGCAGCCAGAGAAAAGAACCCTACAGTGAAAAAGGAGCCCCCAAACTGGAGGATACTTGCAATGCATGTAACACATGACTAATACCCCAGAACATATGACAAATGACTGTAAATTAATAAAACCACCAACAGAAAAATGACATTAGCAGGTATTTTAGAAAAATATTTCAATGGCAAATTTAAAAATATTCATATTCATCCTCACAAGCAATCAAGAAAGTACAAACTCAGATCATCATTTATTATACCTTAGACTAGCAAAACTTAGAAAATTTGATAAGATCAGGTTTAACAAGAATGTGGTCACAGGAATTTTCATATAATATAGTTGGGAGTGTGAAATGCTACGGGTGTTTTGAAAAACTAAACATTCTTATACTCTACTATGTACCAACTCTATTTAAAAATATGCCCTAGAGAAACTCTTTCATATGGATAAGGAAACAGTTCAAAAATATCAACTGCAGTTTTGTTCTTAAGTAAAATACTAGCAATACCCCCAAATAACCTATTCGGAAGAAAAACAGTATATTCACAGAAAATAAAGCGGTGAAATCAAAAGAAACAGAGGTAAATACAGTATAAATGAATTTAAGAAATAGTTTTGAATGAAAAAAAGCAGCTGCCAACAACAAAAAAAAGATTCAATAAACTGAAAAAAGCAAAATAAATTTATAGGTAAATGCAATGATACCAGTACCATTCTTACTCTCTGAGTGGTAGGAATCAGGTGTTCATCTTGTCTTGCTTTTATAACTTTGATTTGTTATATGGTTCTTTTATTCTTTTGTTTAAATAAATATTAAAATATTAAACAATGGTTCTATATCCACAGTGGAGAAATCCTTTTATCAATACTCTCTTAGTATTGACACATGTTACAATATGGGTAAATCTTGAAAACAATACAGCAGTGCCTGGGATAAGCCTGACAAAATAGACCATGTATTATATAAACCCATTATAGGAAGTGCTCACAATGGGCAGATTCACAGATGTGGGGCTGGGCAGGGAGGGTGAAGTTACAGGGGGAGGAATAGGGAGGGACTGCCAATGGGTACAAAATTCTCTTTAGGATAATTAAAGTGTTCTAAAATGAGATTATAGTAAAGATCACAAAACTGCAAATATGCTAAAAACCAGTGAATTGTACACTTTAGACCAGTAAATTTTGTGGTATATAAATTATATCTCAATAAAGCTGTTTTTAAAAAAGAATTACCTCTAATATATGTGAAATATAAAAATGGTAAATAGCCTTAGACAAGTACAAAAGAGATGCAGGCTTAAATCTATAACTATGTAATTAAATAAAATATGAAAAGTTCTAACTTTATATTACTATAACAACTCTTGAACCAATATTTATTTTTGTTATATTTAGAAAAATAGCTAGCCCCTGCTTCAACTATGTTTATTAGCAGACTTCAACTTATGAATGCTCAAAGTTATAAATGTTCTAACTTATAAGCTGGTTGTTAAAATAACATTTTCTTTTTCAACAACATAAATTGTGATTCAGTTCCCAGAGCCAGCTTTCAAAAATGCATTCATGGTATGATATAACTGTGCTATGAAAAGAAGTAGCCTGAATTTGGGTTCCAAAAGCAAAGAGAATCTATAAAAGTTGGAGAATCTATAAAAGTTACCCCCCTCTTTAAATATGGAACCAGTTTAAGTCACAATTTTTGCATTTCCTTGGTATTTTCTCACGTTTTCTCTTGGAATTCTTTGTTGCCTATTGTAGGCTTACCAGATATGTAGTATATTCAAACTCTCCAACCCTAGTGGGTAACACTCTAACAATCTTTTCCCCACCCAACAACCCTTTGAGCTGGCAACTGAGATGAAACCCATCAGGTTGATCCGAAGGCACTAAAATGTGAAAGACTTTTTCCTAACCTCAATGACTGTTTGGGAGAGGAGGGATAGGACAGCATAATAGGATCCTTGTCCAAGTATTTTCTCAGAACATGCTCACCATCATCTATTGCTACATAACAAACCATCCCCAAACTCCAGGCCTAGCAACAACATATTAACTGTCATCACACTGTGGGTCGATGAGTGCTTCCCTAAGTAGTTTTACTGGGTTTGCTTATGTAGCTGCATCAGCTGCAGGTTTAACTGAGCTAGAGACCCAAGATCATAGCCAAGATCAAGAGATAGGAAATGGACTTCACCTCCTCAAGAGAGAAGCAGTATAGATCTCCTCAGACGTATAAGCAACATAGAGAGATCACGCAAAACAGGGGTGTGCCCAACAAAGTCTCAAACCACACACATTTGTAAGAACAAGTGTCACAAGCTAGATATACACAAAGAGAGAAATGCCCACATCAGTGTTCTATGTTTGTGGTTCACATCACTGACTAACTTACATGCTCTTCAAGTTGATGAAATCACTACCTCCAAAGTATACTTTGGCTCAGAAGT
Organism: Graphiurus murinus; assembly: GCA_004027655.1. NCBI lineage: Eukaryota > Metazoa > Chordata > Mammalia > Rodentia > Gliridae > Graphiurus > Graphiurus murinus. The sequence goes on from PVLC010002578.1 coordinate 15,531, forward strand.
CACTGAGAAGATATTACACACTACTCCTTGGGAGATAAGTACTTACAAGGAAGCCTCAGTTTTGCTTTACTTGCTGTTGTTGTTTACAAGAAAACCACTAATGTCACACCCTCTGCATCTTTACCTACCCCACACTTGAAGTTTTCAATCTGGCAGTGGAGCAACAGGCATAGGATATTCCTACAGCTCAATGTGCGTGGAGAAGACAAGCAAGAATCAATAGGGGGAGCTCTGTGATAAGGGGACCTCAGGAACAGGAAAGCCAATTATGGACCAAAAAAGACCACAGAATCCCAACCCCTTTCCATCCAGGCTCATTCCCAAAGACAGAGGAATCTTAAAGGAAGTAAAAACAACAAAGAATTGAACAGAGAATAATGTAACTCCCTGGCTGTCAAGCTCATCTTGGAAGTTGGTTGGATTATAGATTGACTACAGGTGACCATTATTTCAAATAGAATATTGTCTGTGCACCACTCCCCAACATGCCTAACACAAAGCTTCCCTACACCAGGAACTTCTTTTTCTAAAAATGTCTCCACTATTTCTGGCATAGGGAGAGGGGACCTTAACACTAGTCCCAGGAAGCAGCCCCCTTCTGCACACTCTCAATAATTAGTTCCTAACCATCTCTCTTTCTTCCAAGTACAAAAAGAGGCTACAGTCCACAGATTTTCAAAATTTGTTCCACGTATTTGGCAGAGCATCTTCTACACTGCAAGTGAGTGTGGTTATGGCAGTGAATACCACCAGTGAGTACCCTGAAGGGATGCATAATCCTACTAGCAATTAATGAGTAGCAACATCATTAATCCATACATTCAGCAACTGGCCAGAGGATGATCTTACCCTGGCTACATATATAGCCTGAAGAACAAAGATTTAAAATGGGATACAGTTGCTAGGCATGGGGTCACACACTTGTAATCCCAGTACTTGGGAGGCTGAGACAGGAGGATCATGGCCAGCCTCAACTACTTAGTGAGGTCCTCTGCAACTTGGTGAGACCCTGTTTCAAAATAAAAATAAAACAGGACTGGGGGTGTAATCTAGAGGTAGAATGCCCGTGGGTTCAATACAAAAAACAAAACAAAACAAAACAAAATTAAATGGGATACAGCTGCACAGGAGAAAAAGCTAAGTATTCACTACAGTAAAAGAAGACAGAGACCACTTAAGTCTAAGTGTGGCACATACACAAACACCTGCTGTAAATGAGGAGCATAAGTGCGCACAAAATGGGATCTTTAAATAGGAAGCTCTTCCATACATCATCTCACTGAATTCACACAATGACATCACATTCAACCTTACATCATATGTAGAGAAATGGGCTCAGAGAGGTCAAGCAACTCGCCCAAGGATCCAAGCTACTGAGCATGAGGTTTATGATTCAAACTGAAATCCAGGACTGGCTCCAGATCTCCCAGTTCTGTGGCCTAACCTCAACAACTCAGTAATGATGCCTACCACTGGTCCACGGGTTGCAGCACCATGCTCCAGAAGCCAAAAGCCACTAGCTTACAATTAAAGCCAACATTATTTGTGCTGTTGCACAGACCAGCTCATCTTTACAAAGAGAGACCCTATAATTTCCTTTCCCAAACCAATGGTAACCAAATGTGGGTGACTGACAGGTAATCTTTGAGGACTGCAAAGGAGCCACTTTCTGCTATTGCTACCACTATTTCCAACAGAAGAATACATATTTTATGACAGCATAGTATTTGGGTGTAGTGTTTCTGTGGGTTGACAGCAAACTCTGGACATTTAGTGTTATTTAAGAGGTCTCATTCGTGTGTGTGTGTGTGTGTGTGTGTGTGTGTGTGTGTACTGGGGATGGAACCCAGAGGCATTCAATGTCCAGCACTATTTTTTTCCACTAAGTTGCCAAGGCTGGCCTTGAGCCTGTGATCTTCCTATCTCAGTTTTCCAAGTACTGGGATTATAAGTGCGCCACATCTCCTGGCTTTTGATCCTTTCAATTCTCTTTCAAACGGTGGGTGAAGATGGATCTGCAGGGGGAAGGGAAGACCTGTCAAAGAGGCCACCACAGCAGGTCTGCCACAAGCAAGCCAGTGAGGATATGGCTTCAAATCCACAAAGAATCTGCAAGATGAGAAACAGAACGCTTCCCAGGCACGGAAAAAAAATTAACACAGCAAGCCGGACTGGTGTGCTTTGAAAGTTCTGCTAAGTATAAGGGCTTCAACCGGGAACTTAGATTTGGGGAGAGTTCCTCCTCCCACCATGATAAAAGTGGCTCACTGCACCTAAACTTTCCAAGCCATACTGTCCGTAACTAATGACTGCTTTCCTTTGAGAATCTAGAATTTTGATGTGTGGTAGGCAGAGAGAGAGTGGCTACATAACCAGCCCCCATTAAAGAGCCCTGGGCTCTGGGTCTCAAAGAAGCTTCCCATAGATAGCACATGAGTGGTCACAATTCAAGACTGGAGGAATGGATACATCCTGTGACTTACTGGGAGGACTCTGGAAGCTTGTGCTAGGTTTCCTCTGGACTTCATCCCATACACCTGTTCCCTTTGCTGATTTTGCCTTGAAGCCTTTGCTCTAATAAATCTTAGCCATGAGTATGGCTAGATACTGAGTCCTGAGTGCTCCTTGCAAGTCATTTAGTCTGGGAGTGGTGCTGGGGACTCCTGACACTTTCCATTTCTAAAAAGAATGCCTTTCAGTCCATCTTTGGAAAGGCAAGGGAGACCATGGGGAAGAGCACAATTCATACCTGGCATGCCCCAATTATCTCAGGGTAGTGGTATGAGCTATAACCCAAAGCCTTACAATTAAGTACAACTTGATTAAGAGGGACATGAGACCACTTAGCCAAAAAAGAATAGATTACAAAAATTTAGAAATTCTCACATATAGCCTATTATACTAACATTATCCATCACTTCTAAATCCTGTGCTTTTACATCTCATAAAACGGGTTCATATCCTATGCACACTGTATCCCTTTACCCCACTACACTGCAAGTATTCTCTGTAATTAAATATTCCTCCAACTTTTGATGTCACAAATATCCTATCTCACCCATGTGCCAAAACTATCCCTCTACTGCCTGATATTTGGTCTTTTCCTATGCTTCTGTCATAATTGTTACAATGAACATGCTTGAACAACGTCTGACACTGTCCTAGCTGGTTGTGCCTTCCAGCAGATTTGCAAACCCTGAGTTACAGTATTCAGTTAAGATACAAGGATTTAAGCAAAGTGCCTCCTAAATTTGCAGCTCTAAAGCTGTGCCTGTTTCCTGTGCAATTGCAGGTGAGGCGGCAGCCAGTGCACTGCTTATCCTCTGTTTGCTCATTCAAAGCCTCTAGGAGTTGCTTCTCCACCCTGACTTCTGTGGAAGCCAAACCCTCTGACGAGGTGAAAGGCTCTGCTGTGGCTTAACTAGAAGGCTGGCTTTGTGATTTGGGGGCTGTTGACGTATGGAGATTTTCTGATGTTGAGTGAGGGAGCAGGGATGAAAGACTTCTTGCAGCGGGTTAACTTTCGGCATCAAGTTTTGTTGTCGTTGCTTGTTTGTGGTACTGGGGACTGAACCCAGGGACTGTTCTACCTCTGAACTACACCCTCAACCCTATTTTTATTTTTTTTTATTTTGACATAGGGTCTCATTAAATTGCAGAGGCTCACTAGGTTGCTAAGGCTGGCCTTGAACCTATGATCCTCCTGTCTCAGCCTCCCAAGAATTGGGACTACATGTGTGTACCACCACACCTGGCTCAGCATAAAGTTTTTATCCTGGTTGGACAGGAGGGTTTAGTGTATGTATTTGGCCAAAAAGGAGAACTTCCCAGATTGGGAGAGGGGGTAACATTACATAGCACAGGGGTACACATGGCTGAAATCCTAGTACTTGGGAGGCCAAGAGGGAAGGATCACAGGTTCAAGGCCAGCATGCTGTAACTTAGTGAGACTCTACTTCAAAATTTAATATTTTTTAAAGGGGATATGGGGGAGTGTGTGACTCAGAGGTAGTGTGCCCCTGGATTTAATCCTCAGTACTACACACAAAAAATAAAGTTTCTGGCAATGGCATCTAATCTATGAAAATTTAAAAGGGGTGGGGAGAACAAAGAACCTATTTAGCCTTTAAAATTAGCAAGATAAAATGGTTAAAACCATCCAAGTATATCTTAAATGCTTTACACAGGAAAGAATGTTCCCCAATTCAATGATGTTGAGGCAATATTACCTATGAACACAAAACAGATGTCAACATCCAAAATACTGCAGAATTATCTGTGGTTAGTAATTCAGACAGAAGAACTATTGATATCTAATACTGAAAAGGAAATAAAGTAAAAGAAGGTTGCTAATAGCAAAGCACATGTGTAATAAACAAACATTCATTTCCTTACACATTTACCTAGCAAATACATACCAAGAGGCAGACTGAATATAGATAGGACTTTACCCTTAGCCAGGAATGCAACAAAGGAACAAATTACTGGCCTCCCACTTCTGAAAATTCCTCTTTGGCACTAAACTGGCCTTCTGTTCTCTTATCCAACCAAGACTGGGATCTCAGTAATTTGGACTTTAGTAGGGGGGAGTGGAGTACTGGTGATTGAACCCAGGGGCATTCTACCTCAGAGCTATACCCTCAGCCCTATTTTTTACTCTTTATTTTGAAACAGGGTATCACTAAGTTGCGAAGTACCTCACTAGGTAGCTGAGGCTGGCCATGAACCGGGTTCCTCTGGTCTCAGTCTTCCAAATGCTGGTATTACAAGCGTGTGTGCCACCACACCCGGCTTAATTCTTTATTTCAAAACAGGGTCTAAGTTGCAGAGGGCCTCACTAAGTAACCAAGGTTCTTTACGAACCTGTGATCCTCCTGTCTCAGCCTCCTAAGTACTGGGATTATAAGTGTACACCACCATGTCTGGCTGATTTGGAGATTTTTAACAAACTATTAAAATGATTGCTTTGAAAGGCCTCATTTATAGAAAGGTAGCCCATGGATTATTCAGAGATACACAGATTTGGACATATGGAGGTGTTCATGGGAATGTCACATTCAAATTCCAACAACCAAGTCACCAACAATAATAGAGTCGTGCCTCCCCACACCAAGATGCCCACCTGATCCCAAGAACCTGTGAAAATGTCACTTACATGGCAACTAAGGGTAACTAAGGGAATAGATGGAATTAGGGTAACTAAGGGAATAGTTGGAATTAAGGTTGCTAATCTATTGATTTGGGGGTAGAGGTACTGGGGAGTGAACTCAGGGGCATTCTATGTCTGAACTACAACCCCAACCCTTATTTTTAATTTTGAAACATGGTCTTGCTAAGTTGCTGAGGCTGACCACTAACCTGAGATCTTCCTATCTCAGCCCCCTAAGTACTAAGATTACAGGCATGCACCACCATGCCCAGCTATCTACTGACTTTTAAATAGGGAAATTATTCTGGGTGGACTTAGTGTGATCAGAGAGGTCCTTTAAAATGAAAAATGGAGGGAGAGAAGAGGTCAGAGAGATGCTATATGAGAACTGCCATTGCTGACTTTGAGATGAAGGAAGGGGCCAGAGCCAAGCAATGCAGATGGCCTCTAGGCCTTAGACAAGGCAAGGAAGAAAACAGATTCTCCTCCAGGGTCTCCGAAAAGGAATTCAGCCCTGCCACACTTTGGCTTTAGCCAAGTGACACCCATGTTGGACTGAAACCTTCAGAACTTTATAATAAATTTTTGTTACTTTAGGCCGCTCAATTTGGGGAATTTGTTATAGCATTCACAGAAAACTAATACAAGTACTGATAAATGATAGTTTATCCTGAAATGAAATAAAATGCTGCTATAATTGAGAATAAATAGAAATTGTCATGGTATGTGTTCAGCAGGAAAAAAAAAAAAAGGTTGAGAACAACATGTTTAAAAGATTGCTTGTTTAAAAGATTCACATTAACCCTCAGATGCAGTAGAAATGACTATGGGTGGTTCTGAGGAATGACACCAATAACCCAGTCTTTATTCAGTGAACCTACTCTTCAATATTCCTGCAATCATGAGAAAAAAATACTTAAAATCTGGTAGAGGTCCACTCATCTAGAATGGCCATACAGGCTCCTGAGTCACTGAGCCAGGAATAAGATGCAAGATGAACAAACTCTTCCTGAGGATGAGAAAGAACATGCCAAGGGTAGGGGTTGGGTGAGGCAGAAGTTCAAGGATCCTTGTCCAGGTGAGCTTCAAGGACATAGACATCTTTTAATCTATCTTTGAAGGCCAAGTTCCTGGCCAGAGTAGGCACTCCAAGCACTGGCACTGCATGTTAAAATTTCTTATATGTTGAAAACTACTCCACAAGTCCTAATTGCATCTCTCAAGGAACCAAAAACTGTTCTCATACATCTCATAGCTGAGTAGTTAAGCAAGTGGCCTGCCCCAAACCTTTCGTTCCCTCAAGGTGATTTTGGAGAATACGCTTCTCCAGGAGCAATAGATCATGTTACTCAATTTGATGTTAAAGAACTATTTAGGTAGCTGGGCATGGTGGTGCATGCTTGTAATCCCGGAAGATTGCAGGTTCACTGCCAGTCTCAGCTACTTAGTGAGGTCCTTCACAACTTTGTGAGACCCTGTTTCAAAATAAAGAATAAAAAATAGGGCTGGGGGTGGGGCTTGGACGTAGAATGCCCCTGGGTTTAATCCTCAGTTACACACACACACACACACACACACACACACACACACACACACACCAAAAGAAAAAAAAAAAACTATTTAGGTACCAAAATAACCAAAATTGAAATTGTCTAAACCCAAAACTCTGCCCATCCCAAGCCTGGAGCATGGCATTCTGAATGTTTTCTATTATGCAAAGGACATTGTTGTTTCAACATAACTCTAGACTATACACCCCTACCAAAATACTAAAGTAAATTCTGCAATTCTGAAAACATGATTGCTAAACAAATTTGAAGAGCAATAAATTCACAACCCCAAGCATGTGCATGAGCAACATGCATGCACACAGACATGTATATACACACATGACACTTAAAAATCAGCACTGATGTCTTACATGTCCAGCTAAATGACCATCTGCCAATGCTGTTCTCCCACTCAAATTTCTGAGAGTTTGAAAAGCCTCCTCTACCTGGAAAGGATACCAGATCCAGGCGTATTTTTACAGGCAAGTTCCATAAAATTCAAGATAAAAATAACTTGTCATGTTATGTAAACTGTATTAATAAAAAAAAGGAAAGTTTCGCCAGGCATGGTGGCACACACTTGTAATCCCAGTACTTGGGAGGCAGAGACATGAAGTTTGCAGGTTCGCAGCCAGCCTTAGTAACTTGTGAGGCCCTTTGCAACTTAGTGAGATCCTATTTCAAAATAAAAGGATAAAATATCAGGCTGGAGGTGGAACTCAGAAGTAGAATGCCCCTGGGTTCAACTCCCAGTACCAAAAAAAAAAAAAAAAGGAAAGTTTCCTAAAATTATTCCTGTTTCCAAACTGTATAACAAAAAAGCCAAAAGGCCACTTTTAGATAACATATACAAAAAAATCTTGACTTAGCAAAATGGAGCTGGGGATATAGGTCAGTGGTAGAGCACTTGCCTCGCATGTATAAGGCTCCAATTTATATGTCCAGTACCATACACACACACACACACACACACACACACACACACACACACACACACACATGCACAGTGATGTATTTAAATTAAAAATATATATATAGCCTAGTAGAGTTTATCTGGAATAAGTAGATGCTCAACATTCTATGATCTCTTGCTATATTTCATTACGAGTTTTTTTTTTAAATAAACACCTCAACAGATGCAAAAACTGTGACAAAATTCTACTCAATCACAATAGCAAACAAAACAAAGCAAATATCCTACATCTAAGCATCTACCAAAAGCGTTTGCCAGAAAATAAATTTAATGAAGCACTCCCATGAAATGTGGGGACAAGAAAAGGCTGCCTGCTATCGTCAACATCATTCAACATCGCAATGCAATAAACAGACAGGAAATATGCTGGAAGTGCTTCTTATGTTACAGTTGGGTTCCAAGGTCCAAGATCAGCATGTAAGTGGGAAATGGCAAAAAGCTGGGTTTCCTTCTTTTTACTTTTGGTGGTACTGCAGATTGAAACCAGGGGCATTCTACCTCCAAGCTATACCCCCAGCCCTTTATTTATTTTTTGTTTGGAAACAGGGTCTCACTAAGTTGCTAAGAGTCTTGCTAGCTTGCTGAGACTGGCCTCAAACTCACAATTCTCCTGTCTCAGTCTTCCAGAGCTGGGATTACAGGTGTACAATTCAGCACCAAGCTCAAGGTAGAACTTTTAAAGAAATAAACTGTCCATGCCAGGCATGGTGGCGCATGCTTGTACTCCCAGTACTTGGGAGGAGGCTGAGACAGGAGGATCGCAGATTCACGGACAAGCCTCAGCCTCTTAGTGAAGCACTCCACAACTTAGTGAGACCCTATTTCAAAATAAAGAATAAAAATAGGGCTGGGGGTGTAGCTCAGAGGTAGAATGCCCCTGGGTTCAATCCTCAGTACCACACAAAAAAAAAAAAAGAAAAGAAAGAAAAAGAAAAAGTCCCCAATTTAGAATCCCCACAGAATTTAAAGTGTAGGGGGAAGTCACATGAGTCAAGACCATTTTAAAAAAATGTGTTAGAACTTGTGGTATGGTATATCAAAATCTGCTATAGGGTTATAAAATCAAAATAGTTATTAACACGGTATAGTGATTAAAGAATCAGAAGAGTGTCCATAACTAAAGATTGTCCATAAGTAGGTATTTATGGAACTGAGATATTTTAAAGCACTTTAATGGGACAAACAGGCTTTTTGGTTATTGTTGTATGGCTAGCGATTAAACCTAGATTCACGCTAGGGAAGTGCTCTCCACCTCTGAGCTATAGCCCCAGCCTGACTCACTCACACTCACACTCACACACACACACACACACACACGCGCGCGCGCGCATATATGTATATATGTATACATATGCGTAAAATATATACATATCTATGTATAAAGTGTTTATACATAGATATGTATATATTTGTGGTGCAGGGGGGCTACTGGGGATTGAATCTAGGGGCATTCTGTCCCTGAGCTACACCCTCAGCCCTAATTTATTTCTTATTTTTTTGAACAGAGTCTCACTAAGTTACGGAGGGCCTCGCTAATTTGCTGAAGCTGGTTGTGAACCTGTGGTACTCCTGTCTCAGCCTCCCAAGTACTATGATGATGGGCATATGCCACCACACCTGGATCAGATGTATATTTTGACAAAGTTAAATTAGTATCTCAGAAGATATACAAGGAGTGTTACCCTGACAGCAAACACCTGTACATTTCCAGCCCCTCCCTTTATTTATTCTTCATCTGCATTGGTTTGAGCTTTGACTCGATAGATTCATGTTTTTTGCCTTCTCTTTCTTGAGTACTGTTCAGCCACATGCTACAGGGTAAACCTCACCATTCTCACATTCTGTTGCATGAAACTGGAGAGGAAGCCATATATGATTGTAGTTCACAGATAAGGCATGACAAGCAGCCATGCAGCAAAAAGGAGGTACCAGAAATCAAAAGGTTAAATGCTTGCTCTCTTAGAAAAGAACATGGGAAAAGCATGAACTGGTCAATTCCTATTCCCAGACCATGTGAAAAGGGTCAGGAATTTAAAGGGTCCCAGAATGTGACACACAAGTTCCTGACTCTTCATTACCAACCAGAACCTGCTCCAACCCTGCTTCACAGCAACCACAAGACATTTCAGTACCTCTGTGAAGCATCCCAAGGAAGTTTGCTTTGATGAAGAGCTCCCTTCCAGAAAATTGCTTTCATTGTGGGAAAGGAGTTATTTAACACCAGTGACTTCATTTAGGCGGGAAGGCACGTCTCCTTGGGCACCTAGAATCCTTTTCGGAAGTAGGTGCATTATCAATTAGCAGGTATCATCTCATTGTGAGATCCAACAATTACATCACAAGGGACCATTAAGAAATTTGAGTCAATGTTATAGTTACCTTCACTCATCTGGTAAGAAGAGAAGGGTCAAGTGTGATTAAGCAAGGGCCAAAGGCCCATGTGATTTCATAAGGATAACCTAAACCATCAAAACCAGTCTATGCAAGGCAATCCCTGCCACTTAAGAAGCCTGAAAACAAGCATTCACAGGGTAATGTTCTAAATATACTTTCTGTGCAGAATACTCACTTAGTATCTTAAGATTAAGTAGCAACATAAGATCTATCCTATTTTAAGAACACTCAAAAGTATAGATGTATGAGAAACAAGAACCTATAAATTTTCTTTGAAAAAACAAAGAGCAGCCCCTGGTACCCAGCATCTGATCTTCTGATCTGATAGTCACAACTAGACCTCCATGTTATTACAAACAAATCTGACACAAGCTAAGTCACATTGTCCTCTTGGAGGACATAAACAAGCTCATAAAACATCTACTTCAAACAAGGTTGGTCTGAGACCATGACAATGAAGGACAAAACAGGATCACAGTGAAACCCACGGGACAAACAAACATCTCTCTCAGATAAAAGGAGCGAATGCTGCTTCTTTATCAAACACAGCTTCAACATGGCTCTCAGCTGCCCTCCCTACAGGTAAGACTTATTGAAACACTCAATCATAGAATTTATTCCCACTTTCCAAAAACACCCATGCTTCAATGGAGTCTGCCCAAGATTACAAGCCCCAAATCCTAATAGGTTCTTCCTACCATGTTCTTCCTCTCTGTGCTGTGTTCTCCCTCCTGTGAGGAGCAATAAACCTAACTTGTCCAACAACAGGTATATTCCTGGTGGTATCTGGCCGAAGGGCACAAGTGATTCATTTTACAAATTTCCACATCAAGACCCCATATCTGCTTACATTTTGATAAAAACCAATTTTTTTTTTTTAACAGTACTGAGGATTGAACTCAGGGGAATTCTACCTCCGCGCTATACCCCCAACCCTATTTTTTATTCTTTATGTTGAAACAGGGTCTCATGAAGTTGCAGAGGGCCTCACTAGGTAGCTGAGGCTGGCCGCGAACCCGGATCCTCCAGTCTCAGCCTCCCAAATGCTGGGATTACAAGCGTGCACCACCACGTCCGGCTGAAAATAAAATTTAACTTCATTTACAAGTGAACTTTTCAGGATCCTGCTTATTCCATAGAAGTATGTTACATCTATAAAAATGGCTCTGGCAGAGACTCTAAATCCATCAAAATTTATACTCTATTCTTTTAGAAATAACATGAGACATTTCCATTTCAGTATATCAAGAAGACTTTACTCCATGAATCATGAAGATCCAGATAGCTTTTTAAGCATGGCAAATTGTGATAACACCTAACAGACCACATTTTCCACATTTACAAGTCCTGAAAATACTAATTAAATTAAGGGGATTTTTCAGCCCCAGGGTCTAAATGGTTTTTCTTTTTTTCTTTCTTTTTTTTTTTTTTTTTTTGCAGTACTGGGGATTGAACTCAGAGGCATTCTACCTCTGAGCTATACTCCTAGCCCTATTTTTTATTCTTTATTTTGAAACAGGGTCTCACTAAGTTGCGGAGTGCCTCACTAGGTAGCTGAGGCTGGCTGCGAACCCGGATCCTCCAGTCTCAGCCTCCCAAATGCTGGGATTACAAGCGTGCGCCACCACGCCCAGTTCTAAATGGTTTTTCTGAGCAATCTTAAAAGGAAAGAACCCCACAAAATGGATAAATTTCACAGACATAAGGCTGAGTGGTAGATGGAGACTGTATCTTTTACAATTCAATTAGAGTTCAAACTCAGACATGTGGCTGCCCTAGGAGCTGAGCCCAGGTGCTGGTCCTGCCCTGTGTCTTGATCTGGGTGTAAATTACACAAGTGATTCCACCTGTGAATATTCATCAAGTTGTACATTCATCATTTGTGTTATACAACACAGGTCTTCTGAAAGCTGGGCACATTGGTGCATGCCTCTAATCTCCGTAGCTGGGAGGCTTAGACAGGAGGATTGCAGGTTCCAGACCAGCCTCAGCAATTTAGCAAGGTCCTGTTTCAAAATAAAAAAAATAAAGGGCTAGGGGTGTAACTCAGAGGTAGAACACCCCTGGGTTCAGTCCCCAGTATAAAAAAAAAGAAAAAGAAAAGGAAAAAAGGTCTCTTGAAAGGGACAGAATAGTAGCAGCATGGTTTCCATTTAACAAAAACCCTGAGGTAATATATGTCCCCTCTTCAGGCCAGATTCTTAATCTCTCTGGCTCTTTGAGCTTTGTTTTCCATCTATGATCAAGGATAACTATTATTCACAGAAGGAGTCCTGTGGAAAGCCACCCCAGTTATGCCTGTTCATAGCCTGTTGCACACTACCCAGTGATTCAACCACCCGGATGTCCTGTCATGGGGAATCTGCCCAGTGCCTCCTCTACGCCAAGTCAGCTTTGACGTCAGAGGAGGAAAACGCTTCCTTCCTGTAACCTGGCCCAGAGCAGATTGACATCTGACTGACCCCTTCCCCAGCCTGGGGCCTCCAGTCCTGTCCAGCAGGTCTCACCAGACTCCTCCAACTGCACCTCCCTTCTGGCCATGCCCCATCGTCCACATACCCATGGGCCTTCTCTAAGCTATGGCAGTGCTTACCGTTCATAGCATTTAACCAAAACCTAATACCTGTGTCCTCAGAGATGTGTTTGAGAAGTGGGGCTCACTTCCCACCACTGCTGCAGACTGAAAGTCACTCCAGGCCAAAGCAGGCAAGGCTATTGCTAAGAGAAACAGAGGCCCAGGACCCTCCCCAAGAAGTGGGTATGAGCCGGGGTGTGACATGTCCAGTAAGTCTAAAGAACAGTTATAAGATGAACATCAAGGCAGCATATTCAAAAGAAAAAAAGTATCAGGGCTTTAAATGAGGGAAATTCCACCCACTTGGGTGTCCTAGGAGGGACAAAATGAGGTGAAAGGATTATGACCCTTTCCTCTCTTAGGGGTCAGCTGAAGGCCTACTACAATTTCTGATTTATTTTGAGCTACACCCTCAGCCCTATTTGTTTACTGTGAAACAGGGTCTCACCAAGTAACCACACACTGGCCTCAAACCTGTGATCATCCTGTCTCAGCTTCCCAAGTATATTTTGAGCTAGGTTTTATATACCAATGCATTCTAAAATTCACTGAGGGTTCTCTGCATAAACATATACAACTTAAAAGGGGAGGAGGCATGGATGGTCAGAGAGGGGGAAAAAGTCCAATAGCCAAATGAAGCCAAAAGTTAAGTTACACAGGTGCTAAGCAACAGGTGGAATGCAGTTTGAAAACTCCATTCAAGGTGTCCTAGCTGCTGAGCAGTTTCTGTTGCCTCAAAAACTGAGGAGCTTTACTTGGTAGTAAGACCTAAGGAAATAATTTCTTCTTCTGTGAGTCCCCATAAAGGGGACACTGTGTGCCAGGGTGGATGGCAGCCTCAAAAATATCCTCACTTCCCAGCGCTGTCCCTGGGAGATGCACACTGAATACGCAGGATTGAAGTGACCTGATATTTGAGACCTACTTTCAGAAGATTGGGCAGAAGGGAACAGAGGGGGAAGGAGGCAGGAGGAGGCACTCACGCAGGGTCTGGTGCTAACATGGATAAATTTAAGTGAAGAGTATAAGGGGTCTTCATTGTACTGATCTATGTTTTAATTGAAACAACTTTTTATTTCAGTAGGAAAAAGAGAAAGGATGTCTTCTAATCCCAAAATACAATGAGCCACAAGAACTCAGACTAGGAAGGATCTCAACAAGTTACATAATCAGCTAGAGGTGCCTCTTTGCAACAAGCAGACAACCTATCAGTTATGCAAGAGGCCAAACTAGAGCAACAAATGAGATGTGACCCTGGAAGCTAGGGGTCAGGGAACAAAAAGGGAAATAAACTCTCCTTTTTATGATTTCCAAATGAAGTGATGACATTAATAACTTTGCTGAGGATGCAAGAGTCACAAACTACAATATACTCTGATATGCCAGATGAGCCAACTCTCACATAGGATACTAGAAGCATAGTCAATACCTTTCTTCACCTTCCTCCATGGCTCCAAATTCAGAAATCCAGACTTTCCTTTTACTTCTTTGCTTTTTCCAGTTCTATCAACTGAACCTATTAAACATGGATTAATGATGAGGGTGGGAGGAAACTAATGAATTAGAAAGTTTTAGTGCAAGGATGCTCACATTATAAATCCTCTCCAACTGAAAAATAATATTAAAATATTATATTCCTTGAGTGGTTTGACTTACATAAACTGGAGTGAACTCAATTGATTATACAAATAAGGAGCAAACCCACTTTGCTCTAAACTCCTTAAAATATTTGAGAACAGAGGGCTAAGATTTCTATCATGTGAACTGAGGGTGATCAAGGCAGAGCCTGTTTTAAGAACTCTGTACACAGTATACACCAGATTAAATCTTAAGTGTTGTCAGAGTTTAAGACCCTCACTTTTAACAAAGAGTCCCACACTTTGAACAAATTACCTAGTATTTTATAAAGAGCACCTTCTCATGCAACTCAAGGAAGTGGTCTATTCTAAAGAAAGTTCGTTTTTGTTTTTTTTTTTAATTAGGGCTACAAAATAGGCTTGAACTTCCAATAGCTACCAATTTGCAAGTTTTTACTGAGAGGAGTATTTAATATAAAATCTATATTATCTTTGTTCTCTCGCTTCTAAGTTATTTATGCAAAAGAGGAGTTTTGAGTGCTAAGAAAGTACAACAAATTTCAAAATGTTTCCTCCCCCAGGATAAACAAAAAACCAAGAGTATTAAAAAAAGAAGAAAGGATTTCAGGTTAAGAGAGCAGGGACAATAAGTAAAAGATGACTTAATATTGCCGAAACAAATATAAGTAAGAAAAATTTAAAGGTACATTTTTTTTTTGATCAGTAATGTCACTTCTAGATATCCAACAGAGAAATACATCATTAAGAATTACATAAAATTCAGCCGGGTGTGGTGGCGCACACTTGTAATCCCAGTAATTGGGAGGCTGAGGCAGGAGGATTCAGGTTCGCAGCCAGCCTCAGCTACTTAGTGTGAGGCCCTGTTTCAAAACAAAGAATAAAAAATAGGGGTGGGGATGTAGTTCAGAGGTAGAATGCCCCTGAGTTCCATCCCCAGTACGGCAAAAAAAAGAATTACATAAAATTAAAGGAATGATTATTATGACTTTATTAGTAGCAAGCAAGAGACTGGAAGAAATCAATAAAGGAAGAATTAAATACAGTGCTTCTATGAAAAGGACAGGCGGTACCATGCCCACTGATAGGGATAAACCCATAAAATGTGTTTTTATTTGTTTGGTTTTGTTTTTTTCTTTGGCACTAGAGATTGAACCTAGGAGTATTCTACTTCTAAGCTATGCTGCTAGCCTTTTTTATTTTATTTTACTTTATTTTTGAAACAGGGTCTTGCTAAATTGCTGAGGCTGGCCTGGAACTTGTAATCCTCCTGTCTCAGCCTCCCATGTACTGAGATTACAGGTATGTGCCACCATATCCAGCTATAAGAAGTGTTCTTAGACAAAAAAAAAAAAAAAAAAGCGCTAGCATTTTTGGGGGTATCTTTTAAAACGGACAATACAGGCACTCACTTGTATTTGCATAAGATTTATCTAGAACACACTTTAAAAAAAATGAAAAGGAAGCAGTAACAGTGGTTACCTCTGTTTGGAGACACACTATGGTCAGGGCTAAGAGACTTATCCTTTCATTTTAATGTAGTTCGAGTACCAAATGCATCATTACTTAATTTCTTAAACCTACCTGCCTGAAATATAAAACAATCTATGTTTTGCAGTTTTAATATGGGGCCTACGCATTACGTATTAGTGAAGTGCCAGTCTCCTACTCTCACTGCACAGTGAGTAACCGCAGAAGGCAGCTCAGGACCAGGGAGAGAAGAGCAGTAAATAAGAACTGATGATGGGAGGAGGTAAAGAAAGAATGCAAGTCTGTAATCCCAGTACTTGGGAGGCTGAGGCAGGAGGATCCCAGGTTCCAGGCTAATTTCAGCAACCTAGCAAAACTGTTTCAAAATAAAAAATATAAAGGGTTGGAGAGTAGCTCAGTGGTAGAGTGCCCCTGGGTTCAATCCCCAGTACCACAACACAAAGGGAAGGAGGAAGGGAAATTCTGGCTGTATTCTGGGAAAAATGCCAGTGGGATGCTCCTGCTTTTCTTCATCTACAGAGTTAAAACCACCAATACACAAAGAGATTCATCAGCCCAGGAGAGGAAACACACAAGTAGTACAAATTTCCTCAATAAGCAAGCAAGTCCTGTTCTGGCTCCTGGTGTCCTCTGTAGAACTGGACCATGCTTAGATAACCTGACTCTTCTCCATTTACCTCCCCAGGGGACTGATCCATGCACAAGAGAGCTTTCCTACATCTGACCCAGTCCTATCTAAGGCTTAATATTAATCATTCTTCCCTGTTTTCCTTAACCTCCTCTTGACCCCAGCCTCTTGCCAACCTTGTTGGCAGCTCCACGTAATCTGCCTTCTCCTCCAGGCTTCCTTTCCAACCCCTGCATAGCCAGCCAAGACCCAAAATGTGCATGTGAGTTGCTTGACCCCTATGAGGTCTAGAATCTGATTCGCTCAAGGTTAAAGTGCTCCTCAATACATTAATAAGATGCTATAAATCCCACTGAGGATAGGTGAAGAGTCTAACACAGAAGCATTTAAGAATCTAAAAGATGGGAGAAGAAAAATGAGCTGGCAGAAAGTTTGTTCTTCTCCTTATACCAAGAAAACACAATGAGCTACTTGCCTTTCAACTGAGAAAGGGCAGAGAATAAGGTGTGAAGCCAGTATATATTTTTTTAAAATATACTTTTATTGATGCATTAAAGTCTCACATAATAATGTATATCATGTTAATAGTGACATACATGCACACAGCAGCCCGTGCATCTTAATTCCTTCTTCCATGCCCAAGCCAAACATGAAGCCTTGCTTAACAAGCAGCAAATCTCTCTGCCACATCTGGATTTTAATGCTTAAGGACTACTGGCAAAAATATGTCCTAATGAAAAACTAAAAAAGAATGAATTCAAGTGTCATTTTTGCAGGCTAAATTTATTTAAGTGAAGAAAGTTCTAGATTGGCAGAGTCCCTGGAATGAAAAAACCTGTTCCTAATTTAAAAGGCACATATGCCAGCCTTGCTCCTTGAATTATTGGGTCTAATTCAAGATTCATACCTGGCCCCACCTACTTCCAGAGCCTTCCTCAGGCCACACCCCAATTGCACGCAGACGGCTCATCTTTCTGTTCCTCAAACTTGTCACTTTGGGGACTTTTGAATAGCCTGTTCCTTTGGCCCAGAACACTCTTTTACTTGCCTTTTGTGTGATGACGATTTTGTTTAAACAACATGCGTATGATGGCAGTCTACATGTCGCTTCGGGGAAGCTCTCTCTGGCAGCCCCAAGTTAGTTCAGTTGCCTGCCACATCCTCCTCCGAGCAACACAAGCACGATTTTTGAAGCACTTAATCACAATTTTAATTCTGTAACTGAAATCGGTTGTCTGATGTCTACTTTCACTGCTAGGACATAAGTTCTAAGAAGGAACAATCCCCAAATCTTAACCCAATACTTGACACACAGAAGAGGCTCAGTAATATTTGTGAGATGAACAAAGATTGGCCAAGACGGAAGGGTGAATTTAAGTTCCACAGCCTTAAAATTATCTTTAGGCAGGGGAAATGGAAAATACTGCAGAGTAAAATAAAACCACCAGATAAACAGAGCCTGAAACTGACCAGGATGGAGAAATAAATGCCAATTAAACTTGATTCCTTTTAAGAAGCCTCTGGAGGGAGAAAAAGCCTACAATAATAGTATCCAAAATGCAAACAATTCAGTAACTGATCAACTAGTCACAAGAGATTTATCCTAATTCAAGATCTTCATGAAATATAAATTGTTACTATAGAGAAATATGAGAAGAAAAATACCAGGAAATGTGCCCAATGTTCAGCTATAAGCTCAAATAGCTTAATGCAATTGAAAAGAATACGTAAGCCTGGCATGGTGGCGCACGTCTGTAATCACAGTACCTGGGAGACAGGATGATCACAAGGTTCAAGACCAGCCTCAGCAACTTAGTGAGACTCTTAGCAACCTAGCAAGACTCCAAAATAAAAAAAAATAAAATAGGGCTGGAAGTATAGCTAAGAGGTATAATGCCTGTGGGTTCACTCCCCTGAACAACAACAATAACAACAAAAAGGTAGCATCATTACTTTTGTGATTTCTTCTGAATCTCTCAAGTCATTTAAACAAAAACACAATAGTCGTTTGTCCTACTTTTCTTCAAAAAAGTGAACACAGTAAAGTTTTCCATAATATCTTCATAATATTTCTTGTAGGTTACACACAACAAAAACATAATAGTAGTTTGTCCTACTTTTCTCTTCAAAAAGTGAATACAGTAAAGTTTAACTATTTTAGTAATAGTTCTTGTAGGTTAAACACAACATTAAGAAAGCATAAAAGAAACTTCCTTGTGGCCAAAAAACACCAAAAGCCAAGTCAAATAATAAATGACAAATGGACAATTTTTTTGTAACTCAAAATTGGAAAAAAGAGCATTAACACTAAAATATATAGAGTGCCAAGAAAAGTGGGTAAAAGAAGACCAAGGTCCCAACAGACAAAGAAGAAAGATGAAGTGCATTTACAGGAAAGAAATGCAAAGGACTCTTTAAAGTACATCCGCTCCCTTGAGAAAAATGCAAAGACTATACCAGGATGCCATCTTTCATTTACCAGACTGGCAAAGTCCAGGTTCAATAAAACCCTCTGGCAGCACAGTACGGGGCCACAAGTCCTCTCCCTCATATCCTGCTAATGGAAGTGTGAATGAGAACAATCCCCGCCAAGGGCATTTTGGCTACATCTATTCTAAGCACACGTATATAGGGCACTTGAGACACCAATGTCACTTCTGGGGAATTCACCCAGAAAGGTAGTATCACAAAGCAAAGGAATTCCTCTGGAATCAGCTTGCCTGGGTAGGTATTTTGGCTCTGCCAGTCTCTGGGGTGTGATGTTGGTCAAGTCACGTATCCCTCTCAAAGCCTCAGTTTTCTCATCTATAAAATGGGGACAACAATACTTGCTTCTTCGGAGGACTGAAGTGAGGATTAGGTGAGTCCCACTGTATTAAGAAGTGAGTTAAGAGAGTGGCTGGTGCATATGTGCTGAGGAACTTCCCTTCAGATATAGTCACCCACATACAAAATGACCGGTGCTCAAAGTGAGTGTAACACTGAGAGACCAAAGATTAAAAACAAATGCCCAACAACATAGTGAGACTCTCAGCAACCCAGCAAGACCCTATTTCAAAGGAAAAATAAAAAGGACTGGGGGTATAGCTCGAAGGTAAAATGTCTCTGGGTTCAATCCCCAGTGCCACCAAAAAATAGAGTAAAATAAAATAAAAATAAAAATTCACAATTGTAGAGACCAGTGGCTCACAAATTATGTTGTTGGGGCATAAGCAATTTGGGAATTATTTAACAATTTGGGAAATCAATCCTCTTTGTTTTAATGTATTCAACTACCTGACCCCTTTTTTCCTTCTCTGACAAGGCACTGACAGAGTAGAAAGAACCTTTTCAAGGCCCTCTACCTTGAAATCCCACCTATCCCATTTACCATCACTGTTTCCTGGCTGATATTTTCATAACATCTCACCCGAGTCCCAGGTTCTTTGTTTTGATCAGGAGGCTCTCTTACCTATCCCATAGACTTGCTATGAACCAAACCTGAAATAGAGTTGAAATCTCTCTCTAGATGCCACTATGCTACAGAATTCAGAGCTGGAGAGTCTGAGCAGACTGCTTGTTTTTCTACCTGCCCAGACTTCTGTCTGCACACACTGCCCCCAGTGTCTTGTTTGCTGCTCTCCAGCACCTCTGTGGCTTCACACTTAATGCCATGCCAGACTTTCTGGAAGCCATAGATACCAGTCCACTTCCCAGGGCCGGATTCCCCACGATGCTTGTCAGACATTTCTCAGCTAAAAGCCTCCAGGAAAGACTGCTAAAGGAGCTTCATTTCAAATTTCCTTGTAGTGAAGCCACAAAAGCCAGGTTTTCTGTTCCAAATACGTGAAGTGGCAACCAGAAATTCATACTGTCCTGTGCCACAGGGCTGGGCCACCTGACTGGTGAACCAGAGTGACTCAGGAGCTTGGGGTTTGCTACCAGCAAACAGGGCAGCAGGTTAAAGGTCCCAAAGCTTGTTGTCAGTAGCCCCAGGGGGAAAGGAGGCCTGGAGCTGAGGCCAGAAGCCTCAAGGCACAGAGATAAAGGCGGAAGGCAGAAGAGGGGAGCAAGAATAATACACCTGAGCCCATTTTTTTTCTCTCTCTCTCTCTCTCTTTTTTTTTTTTTTGTACTGGACATTGAGCCAGGGAAACTCTACCACTGAGCTATGTCCCTAGCCCTTTTTATTTTGAAATAGGGTCTAAATTGCCTGGGCTGGCCTGGAACTCACCATCCTCCAGCTTCAGCCTCCTGAGTATCTGAGATTACAGGTGTGTGTCACCATGCCCAACTTGCTGTTTACCTTTAACATAAATTTATAAGGGGAAATACTGCCATTTTTTTAGTCATGATAATAGTATGGCATTATAAAGTCTTTATCAGAAATGCAAAGTGGACTATTTATGGGTGAAACTATTTCAAGACTATGTATAAATAACAGGGGGAAGGTGATATAGTTTGTAGAGTCATTATACTTTGGGGTATGCTTGAAAATTTCTATAATAAAAGGTAAGTGTATTCAGTATCCATTATCATCAGAAAAATAAATCTTCACAGCAGGAAAATATGAGAAACATATTCTAATAGTCTGATGGAGCATGAGACATGGCATTCGGGACTAAGAGACAAGACTTCAAAGTCACCAACTTGGGCTGCCACTTCTGCCAATCCATCAGCATCCTCATCAGAGTTGGGGCTTTGGGGCATCATGGAACCCAGGCACCATTCGTGCTCATTATAAATGCGACAGTTCTTGGTCACTAACTCCTTTCCAGTGTTGTTAGGGTATCCTGAGCCCCCTACCACTGGTTAAATGGCACATCCCCTGTGTAAGAAGCAGCTGGCCTGGAAGATACTCAGGTGCAAATACTCAGCTTTCCACTGGGTATCCCTGTATAAACCAGCAGCCATAAATGACAACAGAGATGTGAGAAAGTATACTATCAGAGGAGCTTCTGCAGGAGAAGAAAGAGGGACAGGAAAGACACCAAGTATGAACACAGCCATTCAGAGCTACATGGATGCTCCATGTGGAACCTGCTCTTTCAAGCTGCCATGCCTTGGTCCATGCTGTTCCTTCTCCATGGAATGCCCTTTGCCTCCATCCTCCAGAGGAAATGGAAACCCGCCAGTCCTCTAACATTCTCTCATGTGCAAAATGTTCGATAGCTGCCCAAGCCAAAGGCAGTCATTCTGTTTCCATTTATCTTAAGCTGGTCCTGGGTCTGTCTGCCTCAAGATGACGCCACTGCCTTCTCCTGGTCTGAAAGGTAGGAGTGACCTCTGTGGGCTGCAGCTGCGAGTTTAGCTAAAGTCAGCTAACCTATAACTGGATTAAGCCAATGAGAGGCGCAGGAAAGAATTGGGGGAATCCTGGATGTCACTGGTTCTCCCTTCTCCACTTAGGAAAGGTTCCCTGTCTCAAGACCCACTGTGGCTCCCCAGCTTTCTCTGGGTAACTCTAGCTGTAACTCCAATAACGTTACCTTCTCCCCTCATCCTGCAGAGGCATCGTGGAAGTGGTGTCCTGCTATCGCAACTCCTGGGCTGTTCACTGGCCCCTGCCGACCCCCATCAGCGTCTCAGCAACTCTACCACTGAAATAACCAGTGCCCTGGGTTCCATCCTTCCCTCTCACTCAGTGTTTCTGAATCCCCTGTGAATCCTGAATGATAAGTCGATTTTCTTCCTTTACCAGGTGTGGTCAATGCTGTGCCACCTGTCTCTGCAATAGCCCCCAAGCCCCTTCACGGTTCACCTGTCCAAAGCCCCTTCAAAGGTCTTTTGGGGCTTAGGACAGGTGAGGCATTCGGTTATTATCCATACCTGCCTTGCTCCTAAAAGGGTATCTCAAGTTCATAACCGACACTTGGTAGATGTCTAAAAAGTGTTAAGCTAAATGAACACATAAGCACTTCATAACCTATAAAAGTTAAAGAAGAAGGCCACAGGAAGAGAACTCTTCTGAAAATAAGTCGAAGGGACAGAATTTCTCTGAAGAGAACTGACAAGGATTCACCATCCAAAAATTAGAGCAACTACCTAAACTACAGGGCAAGAAACTGGATTATGAATTTTCTTTTTTTGCGGTACTGGGGATTGAACTCAGGGGCATTCTACCTCCTGAGCTATACCCCCAGCCCTATTTTTTATTCTTTATTTTGAAACCGAGTCTCACTAAGTTGCGGAGTGCCTCACTAGGTAGCTGAGACTGGCCGCGAACCCAGATCCTCCGGTCTCAGCCTCCAGAATGCTGAGATTACAAGCGTGCGCCACCACGCCCGGCGGATTATTAATTTTCAAAAAGAAAAAGAAACAGTTAAGGAATTCATAGACCCTCAGAGTTACAAGTAGTCACAGAAATATAACGGTGTGGTTAAAAACAGAGGCTCCAAAGGCAGGATGCCAGATCCTGGCCCCATTACCTACTGGTTAAATGACACTGGGCAAGTTAACTTCTCTGCACCTTGGTTCTTCTCATCTGTAAAACTGCAATAATTGTGCCCCACAGTTTTGTTTCAAGGGCTCAATCAAGCTAGGTACCTGTGCTTCATTAGTCATTATCTGCAGCGTGCTCCAGGGGTCTCAGACTCAACTGCCATTAGGGCAGGATGTAAATAAGCATGAGAAGCTGGCAGGTCCAAGCAGCAGACAAAGCAGAGTGTGCCCGCCCTTCCTAAGACATTCCTATTCAAAGGGCTGCCAGACCACTCACCCTCCAGCCAAACACGGGCTGCCAGATGCAAACTCCAAATTCTACACAAATCTTAGTGCACAGAGAAAAGTGAGGTCCCAAGAAGATACAAGGCTCATGCCTGGTCCCATAGGCAGTGAGATACCAAGAGGCCCCATTCTCCCTAAGCCACTGAAGCTCAGGCATAAAGGAGAAATGAAAGGAGGGGATGGCATCCGTGGTCAGGTGAAAGGAGCCACCTCTGAGCTCCAGCCACAGACTTCACACAGGGAGAAATAAGATGATGGTGGAAGGGAAGAAAGGTAGACCACACTGAGAACAGCCGTGGGAGAGGAGCTGCCACTCTACCAAGACTCAGGACCCCACTAGGAGAAGACGCTGGGTTCTGGTCTCAGGTCTGTGAGAGGGGAAAAGAAGATAGTCAAATTCATAATCATCAGATAAAGAGGAAGAAGGAAGTTCCATCCTGAGGACTTTTATAAGTCATATGACTTATCCACAAAAAATGGTAGAGCTAAGATACTGTGATCCAGTTTTAGATTAGAAGGGCAAGGTGGCTTAGAGGTCAAGTAAGTTGCCCCAGGATCAGCTAGGGAGGAGCCAAACTGAGATCCGTAACTCAGGTCCCCTGGGGTTTGGGGCTAAAATAAAAGAGAATACCAAATGAACAGTTGAATTTCAAGTTCAGATAAATAACAGTTTTTTAGTGGGCCTAAGCTCCATGCAACATTTGGGACATATATACACTAGAAAACCGATTTGCTAAAATGTAAATACAGCCATGTATCCTGTTTTTATTGGCCAACTATGGCCACCCTACCCGATTTCCAAGTCTCTGCCTATTATACCAAGTTCTCCCCCAAAGAACCCAAGGCTGGAAAATCAGAAAAGAGTTAATGAATAAAAATTGGTAAAAAGGATAATTCACACAGATGGCATAACAGAAGATGCTAATCGGCAACACATTAGAATCAAGAGCATAAAAAACAAAAGCAGTGGTGCCTACAGAGGACTGAGACCTGGAGAAAGAGTACCCCATGCTTACAGAAAAGCAGTGAAGCTAACTGCCTTTCACTGTGTGCAAACAAGTGAATTCCAGTTCCTTCTTCACATCAGCCGGCAGGCAGCGGTAGTGACCCAAAGCTGCGAGGCTCTGAGCCAAGAAAGAGCCAACCAAATAAGGGATTACTGTCATTAGTGCTAATCTTCCTTACCTGAAAAAGAGTTCAACGGGAAGGCGTTCAGACAAGTAGCCTGGGAGAAAGACAGAAACCAAAATACTCCCAACAGTCTTGGCTAGAGCCCCATGTCCCTAGTGGATACCCAAACAGCAAAAGAGGCAAAGGCATGCCTGGGTCCATGATTCTTACTGTTCCTCCTTTACTGCCTGTGCAAGCCACATCCCTGAACCCCACAAAGTGCACCCCTCGCCCTCTCTCGCCATCCCCAAAGCCTTTACATCAGGCCAATAAAATCAAATTCCTGTCCTGGTGAAAAGCATGTTTCTCAATCTGAAAAAGTCCCCAGGCTACTGACACTACTGGGAGACATCCAGAGACAACAGAAAGAAAACAGGTCATTTGAGGAGTTCCTTGCAAATACAGAAAACTACTGCCTCTCCAGACCTGCCCCAGGCTGGTAATCTGGGGATGTCCTTCCATTATTTGGGTACTGCAAGCCTGCAAAGTCAGTCAGTGTCAAAGATATTCATGTTTTGGTTTCTGTTCTTCAAACCAGCAGCTAAGCAGAAGTTGTGATAGGGCGTCGCCCATCAAAGTCCACCTTCTGGAATCCATACCCTCAAAAAACAGGGACAAAAGTCAGACTTCAGAGAGGCCGGCTGTGACAGTCTTCTGTCTGCCCCTAGTGCTAAGGTCAGAAAAATAGGCGAAAGGTACATACTGGCTCCTTTTTCAAGAGATAATGGAAAAAGCCCTATAATGAACCTACCGAAAAAAAAAAAAAAACCATGTTTTGGAAACTTTGCCTCTTGTAGGCATTTCCTTAACAAGATGAGTTTAACCCTGGCTCACCAAACTCTAGGAATTAGCTGAGTTCCCAGATATCCCCCAAAGTGCCAGAGAAATCCAGACCCTAAACCAGGTTGTAGAACTATGCAGCCTGAGGTCTACAGGCATCTTAGTGCTGCCTCAACCCTCCCCTCCCAGCTTTTTTTTTTTTTAATTATTTTATTTTATTTTTTTAAATTTATTTTTAATTGGTGCATTGTAATCATACATCTTTGTTAGGTACAAGCTGGTAAAGGTAAAGGCATACATGCACACATTTCTCATTTAACCCTTCTCCAATTCCCACCCCACTCCCTCTTCCCTCCTTCTCAAGGTCAGTTTAGTGATTGATGTGTTCATGAAAGTACATCATGCTCATTAGGGTGTCCTCCCTCCCCCCATCATCTTCCGTTAAGTCAAATTTTTTGTTCACCTAAGGATTTTCCTTCTTCATCTGGAGTCCCTCTTATGTCCCATTTCCTCCCTAGCTTCCACATATTTGGGAGAGCATAGGATTTTTTACTTTTTGTGACTGACTAATCTCACTTAACATAATGTTTTCCAGTTGCATCCATTTCCCTGCAAATAACATGATTTTGTTCTTCTTTATGGCTGAGTAAAATTCCATTGTGTACATATCCCATAGTTTTGTAATCCATTCATCTCTTGATGGACATCTTGGCTGGTTCCATAGTTTGGCAATTATAAATTGTGCAGCTATAAACATAGATACACATGCATCGGTCTGAAAGTTTGGTTTCCATTCTTTTGGGTAGATACCCCAGAAGTGGTATTGCTGGATCATATGGTAGGTTCATTCCCATTGGTCTGAGGATCCTCCATATTGTTTTCCAAAGTGGTTGCACTAATTTGCAATCCTACCAACAGTGTATTAGGGTTCCCACTTCTCCACACCCTCGCCAGCATTTGTTGTTGTGTTCTTG